>PVIY010006209.1:0-89098 GCA_004026745.1 Myrmecophaga tridactyla
ATCCTTCTAGAAGTATTCTGTGTATATTACAAAGCACCACATACTTCCTTCCTCTACACCTTGATTTTTCTCCCTTATACCCCTTGAGTATGTTTCCATATCAGTAGATACAGGTTTTTTTAAAAACAGCTTCAGTGTGATTGTAAAAACCTTGTGTTTGATGCTCCCTTTATCCAAGATATGGGTAGATGCGTAAAAAAATATGGATAACAATAAATAAATAAATAATAGGGGGAATGAGGTATAAAATAAATTTGATAGATGGTGTGCTGGTCTGAATCTGTGGTGGACCCTAGAAAAGCCATGCCCTTTGATCCTCATTCAATATTGCTGGGTGGGAGCATTTTGATTGTTTCTATGAAGATGTGACCCACCCAATTGTGGGTGGTAACTTTTGATTAGATGATTTCCATGGAGGTGTGTCTCCACCCACTGAAGGTGGAGTTGCTTGCTGGAATCCTCTAAAAGAGAAAACATTTTAGAGAGAGTCCCTTTTTGGTAGAGCCACAAGAAAGCCAGCAGATGCCGCCATGTTTGCCATGTGCCCTTCCAGCTGAGAGAGAAACGTTGAATGTCGTCGGCCTTCTTGAACCAAGGTATCTTTCCCCGGATGCCTTAAATTGGACATTTCTATAAACTTGTTTTGATTGGGACATTTTCTTGGCCTTAGAACTGTAAACTAGCAACTCATTAAATTCCCCTTTTTAAAATCCGTTCTGTTTCTGGTATATTGCATTCCGGCAGCTAGCAAACTAGAACAGATGAAAATACTAGTGGTCAATGAGAGGGAGGAGTAAGGGGTATGGTATGTATAAGTTTTTTCTCTTTATTTCTTTTTCTGGAGTGATGCAAATGTTCTAAAAATTATCATCGTGATGAATACACAACTTGTGATGATATTGAGAGCCACTGATTGTACATTATGCATGAAATTTATGTGTGTGAAGATTTGTCAATAAAAATATATTTTTTTAAAAGACAGCTTCTGAGTATTCCATTGACAGAGTATCATAATATATTTATATATAGTCTCTTTTTAGTGGACAATGGGATTGTTTTTAGGTGGCTACTGTTACAAATACTACTTCAGTGAACATCTTTGGAACACTTATTTGTATACATGAGTAAATAAATCTCATATGTGCAGGGTAAGTCTCTAGAAGTGGAATGACTTGCATTTCCATTTTGGAAGTCATCTCTTAACTTATCTCCGAAGATGCTAGATAATGTATAAACCCAGCACCAGTCCACAAGAGTGTGTTTCCCTACCTGCTCCTATCACTGGGAATTTGGTTTTTTGTTGTTTGTTTGTTTTAAATAAAAACATATGAACACTATCGTATGTTACCTTTGGGAATGAGAGAAGGACTTTTAACTTTCACAGACATTTCTATTATGGGAGCTTAATACAGTGACAATATTTTATATTATAATGTAAAAGAATAAAAAGATTCAGAACTCTTGCTTGTAACTTCTTTGGAATAAAATTTCACTTGAGAAACGAAATCCCAGCACATGAGACCATTCACTATAAGACCAAGGGAGAGACGGGTTAGAGGTAAAAGCTGTTTGATAACGGCAGCTGATGGTGGGGAAAGGAATAGAGCCTTAAAGCCTGCTGACCTGTGAGACTTGGAGAAGGTAACCCTGTTGTGTCAAGATGTCAAAGCTCAGAGAGAGCTCTAAATCTCATACCTCCCCGTGAGATCATAATACCTAGAGTGAGAACTTATTTTTACCAGATAAACCTATAATGCAAAAGACAGTGGTCAGGAAGGATCGCATTTAGTTCTCTTTTCTTGTACCTAAGGACAGATAAAATCTGTGCTTCTCATCTAAAATTCTTCCAGAGCAGAGTTTGTTCAATTCTTCCTTTTCTCACATAAGCTTGAAAACTAGGCTGTTTTAGCATCAATCTCTAGGTTTACACATTTTCTTTACTTTAGAAAGTACACATATCCCACTTTCAAAATCATAGGTTTAGTAGAAGAGCTATTCAGGGCAAGAATTATTTGTAAAACACCATCCAGATTCAAAGAAAGCCCGTAGGTCACAGTAGTTTAACTTACAGTCTAAACTGCTACCAAAAATGTTTTTATTACATTAACTCACATGCAGTTGAAAAGTAGGGGAATGATGTCAGTAGAACATGGAATTTGTGCAAGTCACATGGCTTTCCTAACTCAGAGGGCACAGGAACAGCAGAAATAAAATTATAATCTTCAGTAGGAAATGAGAGAACTTTCAGTGTAGCTGCTGGTAAGGAGTAGCTCTTTCGTTTATATTTTAAGAAAATTAAAAATAAGTGATTGATTGCTGGTGGTAGTGCAAAATGATATAAACCTAAAGGGATGAAATTTAACAATTCTTAGCAAAAGTGCTTATGCATTTACTCTTGGATGCATAAAATGGAGATATACTTACCAAAAATGAAACAATATAGGATTAAAATTATTTTGTACCAATATATATGAATGAAAAATAATGGAAACAACCTAATGTCCTTCCGGAGACAGCTAGTTTGAGTAAACTATGTATATCCACAAATAGAGTACTACATAAGTACAAAAATCAGTGTAGAAGATCTCTATGAATGGATATGAAATGATTTCCAAGATATACCGTTAAGTAGGGGGGGAAACACGGCACAACAGAGCATATGTAGGGGGAAAGGAGGTATCAGGGCAAGGTGGTGGCGTGGGGAGTTGTGGAATTTAGTTCAGTCACTAGGGTAACTAGTAAATAACCAGGAACTGTCTGAAACAACTGTTTGGAGGGCTTCCACGACCACATACACATATTACACCAATCTGGAACTGGCGGAAGGGCGATGATCACAGTGCAGAACTATAACTAGAGTCTCCCAAACCATGGAGGCTGGCACCCTCCTTGGCTGGCACAGCAGGCTATTTTGGAGTCACTTCCTTGTGGGAAAAAGACACAATCCTTACTAGGAACAAGGGAAGGAGAACTCAAGGAAACTCCACTTGCAGATTTAATTAATGAATTCATAGTCTGAGAATAGCTACGAGCACAGATAAACCTGGAGCAAGCACAAAGGGAAACCAGAAGTCTCTATTGACAGAAAGGAAGTAGAGCTAACAGGGGAAAAAAGACAAAGACTTTTTGAGTTGGCTGCACTCAGAATACTGGAAATGTGCTGTGGCCCAGGAAAAGAGGCATATAGAGTCATGTACCAACTCCAGCTCTTGACTGGCAAACTCGGAGAGCTGGGGACCAGCTCTGAAAATAATATATTTTTAAAACTTTAACAGTCCAATCTAAGGAAGCCTCAGGTATTTTCAATTGTCAGCACTGACTGAGGCAAGGGTGGAGTTATAGTATGTCTAAGAGACAAGGTAAATAGTCGGATAGAGGAGATAATTCCCTGAAGGTGCATCATCCCCAAGAAATGGGGAGGGCAGGGCCCAGCACAGTGGCAGCTCTCACTCAGAGAATTCAGACCCCAGGAGTTAGAAAACAGAGACAGTCTAAGCCCACCTACTGCCTCAACCTCTGTCTCAACCATGCCCATCACAAGGACAGGATCTGCTGAGAATTAAAAGCACCAAACTACTTTATGCCAATGGGGATCTATAGGCTAACAAGCACCACTTGATGGGCAGAATAGGTAAAGCACAAAGTCAAGAGAATTCACAGGAAAGACTGGAAACCTGCTGGGTCTCATCCTCAGGGAACCTTGATACTGATTACAGATTCTTCCTGAGACCTGGCATGTCTTGCCTAGGAAAATTTGATTGGAGTTGATTATATCTGGAGAGACCCTCCTCAAAAATTTTTCTGTATAGCAGGTCAGGAATGAGAAAAACAAGAGCTGACAAATTCTGATCGGTTAAACAGAGACCATTCTAGAGGTCTAGAATAATTTGAACTGAAAGTTAAAGAAGATAGGGGAAAATGCCAACCAACAGGAAAACCCTAGGTAAAAGAGAGAAATTACCTCTAGAATAAACAAATCAAGGAAATTAGATACCTAGACATCAGTAAAAAATCATGAGTCATATTAGATGGATGGAACATCTAGACAGAGGATCAATAAGGAAACAGATTTTGAATAGTATGATAAATGAACAAGACTTAACAGCAATTTACAGACTACTGTAACACTCCACAACAGCAGTATATACACTTTTTCTCAAGTTCTCGTGGATCATTCTCCAGGATAGATCACATATTAGGTCACAAAGCAAGTCTCAATACATTTAAAAATATTGAAATTATACAAAACATCTTCTTGGATCAAAATGGAATGAATTTGGAAATCAATAACAGTCAGAGGGCCAGAAAATTCACAAATATATGGAGGTGAAACAACACACTCTTAAACAGCCAGTGGGTCAAGGAGGAGATTAGAAGACAAATCAATAAATATCCTGAGGCAAATGAAAATGAGAACACAACATGTCAAAATTTATGGCGTACAGCACAGGCAGTGCTGAGAGGGCACTTTATTGGCTTAAATTCCTATTTTAAAAAAACAAGAAAGAACAAAAATTAAGGAATTAACTGCTAAACTGGAGGAACTAAAGAAAGAACAGAAAATTAACCTCAAAACAAACAGATGGGAAAAAAGATTAGAGCAGAATAAATGAAATTGAGAACATGAAAATGATAGAATCAACAAAACCAAAAGTTGGTTCTTTGAGAAAATCAATAAAATCAATGGACGCTGATAAAGAGGAAAAAAAGAGAGGATGCAAATAAATAAAATCAGAAATGGGAGGCTGCATACTATTAACCCTCCAGAAATAAAGGAGATAGTGAGAGACCACTAAGAGCAACTATACATTAACAAACTAGGCAACTTTGACAAAATGGGCAAGTTCCTAGAAAAACATAAACAACCAACATTGACCTGGCTATGGCCACTGCTAGGTGCCCAATCTGACAGCAACAGAGACCCACACTCAGTCCCCAATAGGCACCATTCCCTGAGGTGATTGGCAGGTTGATTACATTGGACCACTTCCATCATGCAAGGGGAAGTGATTTGTTCAAGCTGGAGTAGACTCCTACTCTGGATATGGGTTTGTGTCCCGTGCACACAATACTTCTGCAAAAACTACCATACATGAATTTATAGAATGCCTCATCCACTGTCATGGTATTCCACACAGCATTGCCTCTGATCAAGGAACCCAGTTCATAGCAAATGAAGTGTGGGAATGGGCACATGCTCATGGGATTCTCTGGTCTTACAGTGTTTCCCATCATTCAGAGGCAGCTGGTTTGATAGAACAGTGGAATGGCCTTTTGAAGACCCAATTCCAGTGACAACTAGGTGGCAATACCTCGCAGAGCTGGGGCAATGTTCTCCAGGAGGGTATGCATGCTCTGAATCAGTGTCCACTCTATGGTGCTGTTTCTCCGGAGCATAACCAGGAATCACAGGTCCAGGAATCAAGGGGTGGGAATGGTAGTGGCACCACTCACTATCACCCCTAGTGATCCACTAGGACATTTTTTGTTTCCTGTCCCTGACACCTTTAGCTCTGCTGGTTTACAAGTCTTAGTTCCAAAAAGAGGAGTGCTCCTTCCAAGAGACACAACAATGATTCCAGTGAACTGAAAATTAAGACTGCCACTTGGCCATTTTCGGCCTCTCATGCCACTGAATCAACAGACACAGAAGGGAATTACTGTTCTATATGGGTGATTGATCCTGACTATCAAGGGGAAATAGGACTGCAATTACACAATGGAAGTAAAGAAGAGTTTTCCTGGAATACAGGAGATCCCCTAAGGTGTCTCTTAGTGCTACCATGCCCTGTGATTAAAGTCAATGGAAAAGTGCAACAACTCAATCCAGGCAGGACTACCAAAGGGCAGAAACTTTGGGAATGAAATGTCTGGGTCACCCCACCTGGCAAAGAACCACAACTAACTGACGTGCTTGCTGAGGGTAAAGGAAACATGGAATGGGTAGTAGAAGAAGGTAGTGATAAATATGAACTACAACCACATGACCAGTTGCAGAAATGAGGGCTGTGATTGTATGAATATTTCCTCTCTGTTTTGTTTTAGTATGATTACATTTGTACATAAGCAACTATCTTAGTTTCCCTCTTATTATAGGGCATAAATTGTAATGTTCATGCTATAGTATTTAAATCATAGGCTATGAAGCTTAAGAGTGAATGTTACCTGAGGGTTTGCACCCTATTCTGGAGAGATGTAGTGCATTTCTGGTTGTACGCAGGATAGTTGAGTATTAGGCAAAACATGTCTATTATTGTGCTCTATTTGGAAATTAAGCATGTTTCAAGGTGATGTGCATAGCTGCCAAGTCGACAAGGCACGGACTGTGATCATTAGAGTCTGGTGTCAACTTGGCCAAATGGTCATGCCCAGTTGTCTGGTCAGGCAAGCACTGGCCTGACCATTGCTGCAAGGATATTTCATGGCCAGTTGATTAAATCATCAGCCAGTTGATCACATCTGTGGCTGATTACATCTAAGATCAACTAAGGCACGCCTCCCACAAACAAGATAATCCAATCAGTTGAAAAAAAATTTTTTTGGAGGAAGAAGAGAGACTCTTTCACTGCTTCTTCAGCCATCAAACCACTCCTGTGGAGTTCATCCAGACCCCTCACTGGAGCCTCCAGCTCACAGCCTGCCCTACAGATTTTGGAATCTTCCTTTCCCACGGTTGCATGAGACACCTTTATAAACATCCTATTTACAGATCTCTTCTGTTGGTTCTGTTTCCCTGGACAGCCCTGACTAGCACAGAGGGACATGAATGGACAGTTGAACACCATTGTTCATAGCAGCATTATTCATGATTGCCAAGAGATGGAAACAGCCCAAGTATCCATCAACAGATGTGTGGATAAACCAACCGGTATGTACATATGATGGAATATTATGTAGTTGTAAGAAGAAATAAAGTTATGATGCATGCAACAACATATATGAACTTTGGGGGTATTACGTTGAACAAAATTAGCCAGAAACAAAAGGACAAATATTGTTTGGTCTCAAAAATTAGAACTAATTATAATGAGGAAATTCTGAGAATTATAGGTGACTATACAGGCTCTCAGGAGTAGAAAGAGGGTAGAGATTGGGTATTTGATGGCTGCGGGAAAACAGAATGTTTAACCAGGTTGATTGTCAAGGCACAGAAATGGATAGAACATTACTATCTGATGGGAGCAGAGATACGTTACATTGTAAGTGTAATGAGCAAAGCCAGGTGAAAGAGGCATGCTAGGGGCACCTATGACACCAGAAGGAAAGATAGAAGATAAAAACTGGCAATGGATAACTTAGCAAAACCTAGGGTGGACAATGATGGTGATCAAATGTACAAATATAAGAAATTTTCTACATGAGTAAGAACAAATAAATGCCACCATTGCAAGGTGTTAAAATGGGTATATGGAAAAAATGCAATCAATGCGAACTGGGTCGAAAGTTAACAGCAGCATTGTAATATGCTTCCATTAGTTGTAACAGAGGCAATGTACCAAAGCTAAATGTCAAAAAAGGGGGATATAAGGGACGGGTATGGGATTCTTGTTATCATTATTGCTGTTTCTCCTTTTTATTTTTTTATTCTTTTTTCTTCTGTTCTATCTTTGCGGAGGAAATGGAAATGTTCTCCAATAGGGTGTGGTGGTGAATGTATAAGTATGTGATTATACCAGGATCATTGATTGTCTGCTTAGGATGAATTGTATGCTGTGCAAATAAAACTGTTTAAAAATAAACAGAAAGATGCGCGTACTAGAGAAGTTGTGGAGAGAGAGACATACTTATTCACTGGTATATCTGGAGGGCAGTGTGCTGGTTCCATGGGAGGCTAAGTATAGGCTTGTCATATGATCCTGAAACCTCATTATTAGGCATATACTTGGAAGCGCTGGAAACAGGAACACAAATGGACATTTGCACACTGGTGTTTAGAGTGGCAGTACTCATGATTAGCCATGTATGGAGGTGGCCTAAGGGTACGTCAACTGATAAACACAAGGGTAAACTGTGTTGTTACATAAATGGAATATTGGGCAGCTGCAAGAAGGAATGAAGTTGTGAGGCATGCAATTTGCTGAAAGAGTCTTGAGGACACTGTGTTGAGTAAATAAGCTAGAAGTAAAAGAACAAATACTGTACAGCCTCACTAGTGTGGATTAACTATAATGAGCAAACTCTGAGAATTGAATTCTAAGCTATAAGTTATCAGGGGCTAGAACGTAAGCAAAGTTTGGGCAATCAATGATTAAGGAGCACAGAATGTTTGATAAAGCTTATTGTAAAGGTTCCTAGAAGGCAAGCTTTTAGGGAAGTCACATCTATTCCTGAGTTTTAACTGTTATTTCTAAATTCTGAGATGCTGAGCTCTTTGGGTATAACCTGATCATTCCCTAGGTGTTCTAGTTTGCTAGCTGCCGGAATGCAACACACCAGAGATGATTGGCTTTGAATAAAAAGGGGTTTATTTTGCTAGTTCTTCAGAGAAAAGACAGCTAACTTTCATCTGGGGTTCTTTCTTACGTGGGAAGGCACAGGGTAATCTCTGCTGGCCTTCTCTCCAGGCCTTTGGGTTCCAACAACTTTCCCCGGGGTGATTCCTTTCTGCATCTCCAAAGGCCTAGGCTGAGCTGCGAGTGCTGAGCTGCGAGTGCTGAGATGAGGTGTGCTGAGCTGCTTGGGTTGTGCTATGTTGAGCTCTCTCATTTAAGCACCAGCCAATTAAGTCAAATATCATTCATTGCAGAAGGCACGCCTCCTAGCACTACAGATGTAAATCAGCAACAGATGAGGTTCACGTACCATTGGCTCATGTCCACAGCAACAGAACTAGGTGCCTTCACCTGGCCAAGTTAACAACTGAATCTAACTACCACACTAGGACTTTGGGTATCGGTGACACCTGAGACTCAAAGTTAGCGTTCTGCACCTCTGAAAATCAGCATTATTCCATACAGGAACTGTTAAAGAAGCTGAAAAAAGAGATCAGACTTCAATTAGAGATATCAATGAAATGGCCTTGGTTAGGACTAAGGTAAATCACAATACAGGGTAAAGGATGATATTGTCTGTATTTTAAAACCTCAACTTCTGTGTGAGACCAAAGGAAGAGATTTTCATTTGGTACAAAATTTATATTTTCTATAACACACTATCTAATTCAACTTGTATGGTCACTTTATTTAAACATCGTAATTACATAAAGCCTAGAATAGAGAATAAGATATTGCTAATATAGTTAATGTAATACCTTGACAGTCAATGTAATACCCTGATTCATCCTAGAGTATTTTCGGCAGAAAATAAAAATACAAAGTCCCCTTGGGGGTCTGGGAAAATATGTGGAACAATTAAATTTCTCACCTGGAAAATTCCTGATATTCTCTCAAGCATTAGGGACTCCAAATTCAATAAGCCAAGTCCTTGATCTTGGGGCTTGCCCGTATAAAACTATTTCTGTAATGGTGAAGCTAAGCTTACTTATACTTGTTGCTCAGATGTGGCCTCTCTCTCTAAGCCAACTTGACAGGTAAACTCACTGCCCTACCCCTACATGGGACATGACTCCCAGGGGGCATAAATCTCCCTGGTCCCATGGGACAGAACTCCTGGGGTTTGCTCAGACCCAGTTTCATAGATTGAGAAAGCCTTCTTGACTAAAAGGGGGAAGAGATAAATGAGACAAGATAAAGTTTCAGTGGCTGGGAGATTTCAGACAGAGTCAAGAGGTTATTCTGAAGGTTATTATGCATTATATAGATGTGCCTTTTTAGTTTATGGTATATTGGAGGGATTAGGGGGAAGTACCTGAAACTGTTGAGCTGTGTTCCAGTAGCCTTGATTCTTGAAGAAGATTGTATAAAGATATAACATTTACAGTGTGACTGTGTGATTGTGAAAACCTTGTGTCTAATGCTCTTTTTATCCAGGATATGGACAGATGAGTTAAAAATGTGGGTAAAGGGCGGGACACAGTGGCTCAGCAGACAGAGTTCTCGCCTGCTGCGCTGGAGACCTGGGTTCAATTCCCAGTGCCTGCCCATGCAAATAAAAAAATTTTTAAATGTGGATAAAAAAATAAATAAATAATAGGGGGAGTAAGGAGTAAAAAAACTGGGTAGGCTGCAATACTGGTGGTCAAATGAGAGGGAAGGGTAAGAGGTATTAGATGTATGAGTGTTTTCTTTTTTCTTGTTATTTCTTTTTCGGGAGTGATGCATATGTTCTAAAAATGATCATGGTGATGATGATATTGTGAGCCACTGATTGTACACCATGTATGGACTGTATGTGTGTAAAGTTTTGTCAATAAAAATATTTTAAATATATATATATAACATTTAGATTACTGTATTCAAAAGTACTTTAATTCTTTTACCTGTATGAATATATCATCAATTTGATTAATAGTTACATTAATATTTTTCTGATTGTATTAATTTTAAAGTTTGCTTCTTGAAGTCCTTTCAACTTATTTTTAATTTTTTTTTATTTATATGGCTCAAAAGTCCAAATTACATTAAAAGGTACTGTGATAGGTTGACTTCTGTGCCCCAACAAACACATTTCTTAGTCTTCATCTAAATCCCTGTGGTGTGAGCCCATTGTTAATATGATACCTTGAAGACGTTAATCTAGGTGAAGGAGAGTGGGTCTTAATCTAAATTACCGGAGTACTTATTAGGAGAACCAAGCAGTGACAGGAGCTAGAAAGGACGGGACATTGCCATGTGACAGGAAGCAGAAATACAAGCCAAGGAGGCCAAAGATTGCCAGCAGGCAGTGCCAGAATGCTACATTCCTTGGGGAGAAAGCAAGCTTTGTTGATATCTTTTTTTTTTTTTTTAACATGGGCAGGCACTGGGAATCGAACCTGGGTCTCTGGCATGGTGGGCAGAAAGTCTGCCTGCTGAGCCACCGTGGCCCACCCTTTGTTGATATCTTGATTTTGGATTTGTAGCCTAAAACCGTGAGTTAATAAACCCCTGTTGTGTAAGCCAATCAATATGTGTTATTTGTGACAGCAGCTCTGGCAAGCTAAGAAAGGAATACTCAGGGGTATTTCATTCTCATCCCCATCTTATCCAGCTCATCATGTGCACATACACCCACCCACACCTGTAATCCCTACCCCTAACCCAGGAAACCATTGTCATTCATTTCTTGTTTACCATTCCTGTACTTATTTTTGCAAAAATAAGCAAATGCACACATATTTATTTCCTTCCCCTTCTTTTTTACATCGTATTTTATTGAGATATATTCACATACCATATGATCATGCAAAGCGTACAATCAGTGACTCACAGTACCATCATATAGTTCTGCATACATTACCACAATCAATTTTAGAACATTTTTATCTCTCCCAAAATAGATAAATGCATACAAAAGAACATTCCAAAACATCCATAATCCTTATCCCCCTCTTATTTATTTATTTACTTATTTCTGTCTTTATTTTCAAACTTACCTGCCCATACACTGGATAAAAGGAGGGTCAGTCAAAAGGTTTTCACAATCACTTGGTACCACCATAAAAGCTATATAGTTATGCAATCATCACCAAGAATCAAGGCTACTGGATTCCAGTTCAACAGTGTCATGTATTTCCTTCAAACTATTCAAGTACACTAAAAACTAAAAAGAAATATCTCTATATGGCACAAAAATAATATCCAGTATGATTTCTTGACTCTATTTGAAATCTCTTAGCCACTGAAACATCATTTTGTTTCATTTTTTTCCTTCTTTTGGTTAAGTTGTTCTCCAAGTCTCTTTAAGACTATGAACATAGGTTTTTGAAAAATGTCAATGCCATAAAAAAAAAAATTGGCATTTGGGGGTGGGAGGCTCTTCTAGACTATAGGAGATAAAGACTCTATTAGTTTGCTGATCTAATTATCTCAAATTAGTGAAATCACACAATATTTGTTCTTTTGTGTCTGACTAATTTCACTCAACGTGATGTCTTCAGGGGTCATCCATGTTGTCGCATGTATCGGGACTTCATTCCTTTTTATGCCTGAATAATATTTCATTACATGTATATACCACAGTTTATTTTTCCATTCATTCTCAGATAGGCAGTTGGATTTCCTCCATTTTTGACAACTGTAAATAATGCTACTTTGAACACCAGTGTGCAAATATTTGTTTAAGTCCCTGATTTTAATTCTATAGGGAATTCTAATAGGATTGCCAGGTCATATGGTAGTTCTAGCTTTCTGAGGAATTGCCAAACTGTCTTCCACAGTGGCTGCACCATTTTACATTCCCGCTAGCAATGAGTGAGTGTCCCTGTTTCTCTGCATCCTCTCCAATACCTATTTCCTGTTTTTGTTTTTTTCTAATAGCAGCCATTCTAATGGGTGTGATTGTGTCATCATACTTTTGATTTGCATTTCTTGATGGCTAATGATGTTGAACATCTTTTCATGCGCTTTCTGGCCATTTTTATATCTTGGAGAGATGTCTATACAGTCTTTTGCCCATATTTAAAATGCGTTGTTTGTCTTTTTGCTGTTGCATTGAAGGATTTCTGTATATATTCTGGATATTAAATCTTTATAGGATATGTGATTTCCAAATATTTCCCCCCATTGTGTAGGTTGTTCTTTTACTTTCATGATAAAGTCCTTTGAGGCGTAAAAGTTTTTAATTTTGAGGAGGTGCCATTTTTCTATTTTTTATTTTGTTGCTTGTGCTTTAGGTGTAAAGCAATTTATAGACTCAACACAACTTCAGTCAAAATTCCAAGAATCTTCTTTGCAGAAATGGAAAAGCCAATCAACAAATTTATATGGAAGGGTAAGGGGCCCTGAATAACTAAAGCTATCTTGAAAAAGAAGATGAAATTGGGGGACTCACACTTCCCAACCTTAAAACTTATTACAAAACTATGGTAACCAAAACAACATGGCATTGACACAAGGACATCTCTCTCTCTCTCTCTCTCTCTCTCTCTCTCTCTCTCTCTCTCTCTCTCTGTCTCTTTCTCTGGAGTTTTTTGACTGAATACTTTTATGCTTTCATTTTTATCTCCTTTCTTCACTTATTAGCTATTCATCTTTGTTTTGTTACTTTAGTGGTTTCTTTGGCTGTATAGTATACATCTTTAATTTATTGTAGTTTATCTTAAAGTTATATTATGGAACTTAACATATACTATAAGAACCCTTTATTGGAATATTTTCACTTTTTTCCTCCTAGTCTTTGTGCTGGTTGTTATCATATATCTTATTTTTGTACATGTCATAAATTCCAGAATACATTGTTGTTATTTTTGCTTTAAAAGGTTGACCTTTTAAAGAATTTAAAATAATAAAAGAATATTTATATATTGCCATGTAATTACCATTTCCAGTGTTCTTTATCCCTTTGTACAAATCCAAGTTGTGTTTGGTATCCTTTTCCTTTCGTGCTGAATAATTTCCTATAACATTTCTTGTAATCTACTGATGCTGAATTCTTTCAGCCTTTTTTTATGTCTGAAAAATATTTATTTCACATTCATTTTGAAAGATATTTTCATGGGTTAAGGACTTCTATTTAATAGGTTTTTTGTCTTTGCATGCTTTAAACATGTCACTACACTGTCTTCTCACCTACATAGTGTCTGACAAAAACCTATGCCATCCTTTTTGTTATTCTCCCGTGTACAATGTGTCACTTTTTTTCTCACTAGTTTTAAGCAATTTGACTATGATGTGTCTGGTGTATTTTGGGGGAATGTCTCTTGTGCTATGAATCTCTTGACCATCTTGGCTCTACATATGTTCATCAAATTTGGAAAAATTTCAGTCATTGTTTCTTTAAGTATTTTATGTCTCCCCCTTGCTTTCTCTACTTCAGAGATTCCCATTACACATATATTTGGCCCCAAGAAGTTGCCCCACTGATAATGATGCTTTATTTTTTCTTAGTCTTTTTTTTTTTTTTTACCATATTTCATTTTGGATAGTTTCTATCGCCATGTGTCCAAGTTCATCTGTCTTTCATTTATCTTTGCTATTAATCTCATCCAGTGTGTTTCTTTATCTCAGACATTTTAATTTTCATTTGAATAAGTTTGATTCTTAAAAAATATCTTTCACGTTTCTACTTAATATGTTTCATCTTCCCTCCACTTTTTTTTAACATACGGAATGTAGTTACCATAACTATTTTAATATTCTTATTTACTAATTCTATTATATGTATCTTCTTTGGGTAATTTTTTTTATTGAGTTTTTCCTTACTGCGGATTTTATTTTTTTGATTCTTTGCATGCCCGGTCATTTGTAATTAGATACGTGACATTATGAATTTTATTTTGTGGGATGCTGGGTATTTTTGTAATCTCAAAACTATAATTGTGCTTTGTTCTGGGAAACGGTTTGATCCTTTCGGGTCATGCTTTTAGGCTTTGTTCAGTGGAACCAGAGCAACATTTAGCCCAGGATTAATTTTTCGCCACTTCCAAACCTTATCACTACTACTGTAAGCTCCATGAATTATGAGGTTTTCCACTCTGCGTGATGAGAATAACCAGTATTTCTGGCCCTGCGTGAGCCCTGGAGATTGTTTGCGCTCATCTGTTTGTGTGTTTTTTTTCTCTGGATTCAGGTAATTTCCTCTTTCACATGCCTAATCAGTTCTCAACTGAATTCTCAAGGGGATCCTCTAAATCTTGGGCGTTTTCTCTCTGCACAGCTCTTTCCTGTCTGATATTCCATCCTAAGAACTCTAGCCAACTTGGGTTTACCTGGACTCCCGGCTGCATCTCACCAACTCATGGAAGCCACTGGCTTTTGCTCGGGTTCTCTGTTTCATGACCTGGAAACTCCCTAGGCAGTAAACTGGCGAATCCTAGGGCTCAATTTGTTTGCGTTCCATCATGCAGAGATCACTGTATCTTATTCCTTATTTGCAAATATCTTATGAACTGTTTTTCAGCAATTTCATCCAGCTTTTTAGTTGTTTTACATAGGAAGGTAAATCCAGTTCCTGTTACTTCATCTTGGCCAGAAGCGAAAGTCTGGCATTATCATTTTTATGCATTTTTTTTACTACCCCCCAAGGCAATCTCCAAATGAGCTGCTTTCCTTGACTGTCCAAGTTATGTCCCAGGTAATAATTGCTGTTTTTGTTAGTGCTATGGTTACAAAATTGACTATGTTTTTCCCCATTGCTTTTTATTTTAATGTGAATTTTTTACAGAGTGCAATGCTTTTGAGAAATGCAGATGTTGTGGTACAGCAGTTAAAACTTGTACACTTTAAGAACCTCTACTGTGATTGGCAATACTTTAGGCAAAAGCAGAGAGAACATAAAGACAACTTTTACTAACATTTTAAAAAATGAGACTATATGGTCCATTATTTGAGGGTAGGCACCATTTTGTATGTCATTTTATTTCCAGTAGTGCCCAGAACATAGATCCTTAAAAACTATTTGCTATTTTGCAATAATAGCTTTGTTGGTAGTCCAGCAATATATTGTTATTTTTACTATTATTACTAGCTACTTATTGATTGTCTGCTTATGTTAGGCACTCTTCTAGGCACTGTATACAAACATCTAATTCAATTTTCATTCTGGCCCTATGAGAGGGATAGTTTTAGGCCATCTTTGTTTATTTTATTATTTTTTAAAAATATTTTTATTGACAAAATAACATACAAACACAAACATTCTTGACATATGAACATTCCATACTTGATGTACAATCAATGGTTCACAATGTCATCACATAGTTATGTATTCCTCACCATGATCACTCTTAGAACTTTGCATCACTCCAGAAAAAGAAATAAAAAGATAAAGGAAAAAACTCACATATACCATGTCCTTTACCCCTCCCTCTCATTGACCACTAGTATTTCCATCTACCCAATATGTTTTAACTTTGATCCCCCTTTTTTTCTATACCCCTTACCACTCCCTTTCTTTGATCACTAGTATTTCAATCTAATCAATTTATTTTAACTTTGTTCACCCTATTATTTGCTTATTTTTTATCCATATTTTTAAATCATCTGTCCATACCATAGATACAAGGCGCATCAGACACAAGGTTTTCACAATCACACAGTCACGCTGTGAAAGCTATATCGTTATACAGTCAACTTCAAGAAACATGGCTACTGGAACACAGCTCTACAGTTTCAGTACTTCCCTCTAGCCACTCTAAAACACCTTAAGCTAAAAAAGAGATATCTTTATGTAATGCAGAAGAATAACCTCCAGGATAACCTCTCTACTTTGTTTGAAATCTCTCAGCCACTGACACTTTATTTTGTCTCATTTAGCTCTTCCCCTTTCCAGTCGAGAAGGTTTTCTCAATCCCTTGATGCTGAGTCCCAGCTCATTTTAGGACTTCGTTCCCATGTTGCCAGGGAGGTTAACATCCCTGGGAGTCACGTCCCATGCAGAGAGGGGGAGGGCATTGCTTGCCATGTTGGCTGAGAGCGAGAGAAAGGCCACATCTGGGCAACCAAAGATTCTCTCGGGGTGACTCTTAAGCTTAAAGGCCCTCTTTATGGACAAGAAAACAAATTCAGCAAAATTGTATAAAAAGTAACTTCCTCAGAATCCCATAGCAACCTGGTATTTCTCTGGAACTTTGGGTACCTGTGTGACACCAGGACTCTGAGTTGGAGACAGCAGTTCTGAAAGTCAGCATTCCTACATAAAACAACTGTTAAGGAAACCATAAAAGAGATCAAGCTTCAATTAGAGGTAAGAATGAAGCAGATTGGGTCAGGACTAAGGTAAATCGTAATACAGGGGTAAGGATGAAATTGTCTATACACCTGCTGTATGAGACCAAAGGAAAAGAGATTTATTTTGTCCCAAACCTAAATTTTCTGTAGCACATAATCTAACTTAATCTGTCTGGTTAGCTCATTTAAACAACCTAAATACATGGAGCCCAGAATGGGAATGAAGGTTTGTAATTTTGCATAGTTTAAGGTAATACCCGTATATGTCCCAAATTATATTGGACAGTAAATTAAAGAGTACTGGCAAAGTCCCTTAAGGAACGGGAGAAAATATATATAACTATTAAGCTTTGCCACTAGGGAAACCTCTGCTACTGTCTCAAATATTAGGGACTCCTGAATCAATAGGCCAACTCTTGATCTTGAGGCTTGCTTTTGTGAAGCTTATTTCCATAGCAGAGAACCTAAGGCGAACTGTAGTAATGCCTAAGAGTTACTCCCAGAAAACCTCTTTTGTTTATCAGCAGTGGCCTCTCTCTCTCTAAGCCCAACTCTGCAAGTAAAATCATTACCCTCCCCAATACATGGAACATGGCACCCAAGGTGAAAGTCTCCCTGGTGACTCCCAGGGATGAGCCTGGCCCTGGCACCGTGGGATCAACAACGCCCTCCTGACCAAAAGGGGGAAAAGAAATGTAACAAAATAAGTACCAGTGGCTGAGAGAGTTCAAATAGAATGAGAAGCTATTCTGAAAGCTACTCTTATGCAAGTTTTAGCTAGATATTGCTAATTACCAGTTTGCCGTACCCCAACAAAAACCATTTCTCACTAGCCCTGAAGAACACCTAGGGCTCTATCTGAGATTCTACAAAAGCTTTATGTACTAACATTCTTTTTTCAGAAATCTACAACCCTCAGATGGGTTTCTAGGCCAGAGAAGCCCCGAATCCCAGAGGGCCCAGCCTCTCCAGAACATCAACTAGTTCCATCCCCGTCCCATATTATTGACACCCCTTTCCAACATGAAAAAGTTAGAAAGGGAAGAGCCCACATACCCCTAAAGATTGGAAGAAGGATCAAAGGAGAAGGAGGAGTTATCACAGAGAAGAAAAGACTTAACTAATGAGTATGACTGCTGAATCATCAGATTGAGATTTCTTTTAGTCTCCAGTGTCTTGGACTAGCTAGAAGGAGAAACCTAAAATTGTAGTACAGTAACCCATACGAAACTCTGAAATTTGTTCCATAACTACTTGTTACAGTGTACTTTGAAATTTATTTCTTTTTTGTATATGTGTTGTATTTCATAATAAAAAATGTTTTTTTAAGAATCCCACAGCTATAGTGTCTAGTACAACTGGGATTCCAAAGCCAGGCCTACCTGATTGAAACCCAGACTCCTCCTATTGTCTTCATTTGTCATGAAATTTAATGATGCTTAGTGGTTCATTTCTTTTTTAGGAATAAAAAAGAAAGTAGTTTTAGGATAAGACAGTCTAACACGCAGAAGAGCTGTTTGCATAGTATACATCTTGAGTTTTCTGAATTTACTCAGGGTGATTTCACATGCTGTATTATACCTGATAACCAGAAATAAACTGTAAATTTTTCTACCAACAGAGATATATTCATTCGTCAAGCACACCCCCATTCTTTCTGTTATGATGGGAAATAAATTTCACTTGGAGACATTTCCCAGAGCTATGCAGGGGCTGCTTTTAAGAAGGACCTAAACTAGATGGAAAACTAGGTTTTGATCTCAAAGAGATTTCCAAATAATGTCGTGGTATGGACTAAGCAGGCATGTGCCTTGAAAAAAAGTGAGAATAAAATTATATTGACCTCACAATGGCACCTTGTACAATTTCCCGTGCGTTGCTTCTCCACAACCAGAAACGTGGAAATCATATTACTTGTGGGTTGGGTTTAAGCCTGGGAGGGCTGCAAACCTGGGACTGTCAGTGGAGGAAGCCAAGGCACAGGAGCCCAGACTGTCCTCCCAGCAGGGAAAGAAGCCTGGACTCTGCACAGGGCCTAATGTCATCTGAATTGCCTCCAGCCTCAGTTAAGGCTTAGAGTTAGGTCATCGGTCAATATCACTGAGGCAACGAAGGCTTATTTTTATTAAGCATTTTGTGTTTGTCCAAGAGCTTTCAGTCGTTAATCATCTAACTCTTGTCCCCAGGAGACTTTTGTGAAGTAAATGGGAAAGAAATAACACAATTCTTATTTTACAGATAGAAATGGAAACATTTTTGTTTGCCACTGTTACACATTGAAAAAGCAAAAGCCGTACATTAGAATTGGGGGAACCATGCCAGAAGTTTGATGAGTCTTTGTTCCACCACAGAAGTGAAGTTTTCTGTTTTTCCATAAAACGAATTTGCTTATTTTTCATTTTGAAAGCAACATGGTAGATATTGAGGCATACTGAATTTAAAAACAGACTTCATCTCCTTGCATTATATAGTCTGAAAATTTTACTGAATTCCAACAAGTCTTTAAAAAAAAATCAAAATGTGCATTTAAGTACTAAATATTGTAAGACATTGCTCAACTTGAGTTCTCTTATAAGAAATAGAATCTAAGCAAACACATCCAGTGTGGCTGTGAATAGCCAATAGCGAGTTACAAAGGTATCTTGAGAGGATGGTGTGGAATTTTGCTGTCTGGAAATAATCTGGTGGGCTTCCTGGAGGGGGTGTGTTTTGAATTTCATTAAAAAAAAAAAGATTTCAAAGACCCTGTATCCTTCAGCCCAGATGCTTTGAAATGTCTTTCCTGCTTCTTTCTATGAAGTGTAAACATCACACAAATTTTTGGTAAATAGCACAAGACGGAGGAATTGCCTGAGGGGTCCAAAAGGGCACATTTCAGAATTATGGGGAGGAAATGAAGAAAAGTTTCCTGACAGTCTTTCAGATCTATTCACAGTGAGAGTCGATGGGGTGGAATGGGGTGGAAGGGCGGGAGCAGGACGTCAGTGGAAGCCATTTAAACTGGACTAGATAAAGCGCAAAGAGATCAAGCTGCAAATCAGCCAGCCTTTTGGATGCGTGAGACAACACTGTTAGCACAAAGACCAGCTCACTTCCTTTAGCATAAAATAGGCCTTGGGTTCAAATCCACTTTGTAACTATGTAACAAAAAGTCTCCCATTCCTCATTGATAAAGCTGTATGGACAAGGCCCACCTTATAAGTTGAAGAATGAAATCAGAGAATGTCTGACATGTGCTCTGCAGGTTTCATGGTAACAGGAATAGATCTGGGTTATAGCGGGTCTGAAGTTTATACCATTTTGAGAGCCTCCTTTAAGGAAAATAACACACCATTCTGAATTGAATGTGAAAAACTGAATGGGAAAAGAAATCACAGCAAATTACTAATTTTGAAAAAGAAACCTGGAAAATACTACAAACGCCACAAAATACAGAAGAATAGCATGATGTTTTTATTTAATAAATGCCCGACATACCTCCACTTACACACACACACACACACACACAGTATATATTTTTTGGTTGCATATTCTGATGGCTTCTTCGTATGACAACAATTTTACAACATCATATTCCATAGAGAATGGAAACATTCCAGTTTTCTTCTGGCATGGTTTACCAAGATTTGTTTTTTATTATTAATAGTTTCAGAAAAATTCTTTCTGTACCACAACTTCTTGCTCATAATGTCATGTAAAACTTTAAGACTGCTGTCAAATTTTGGAAAACAGTCATCACGTTTTTTTCAGATGTGAAAGCTGTAAGATTTGGGTAACTTTTCTTGACCCAGGTTCTGTCTCCATACATTTCAAGTCCGTTTTTGCCTCCGCAGTCTTTCTGATTTCAGGGCTGGTGATCATAGGATTCATTCACATCCCAGCATGATGAACGTTTGAACCCTAGTTCCCTGGGTGAGAAATCCATGTCAGGAGTGTTCCTGGAACACATTCTTACAGTGGGGTGGCTGGCAGCGAGTTGTACGTGAAGTAAGAGCGAACCACAGAATTATACCTCACTCCACTCAAGGTAACTGCATCCCCAACTCAATCCCAGTGCTGGCCTAGACAAAGGCTACTAGGACAGAGGGGAAGTTAGGGCAGTGTTAACTAACTGCGACTAAACTGTCTTGATTTTGCAAACTTTACAAAAGCTTATGACTCTGCCTACAAATTGACAGGGCCCCCTACCAGGGTCTCCTATGTCCTATCAATGTGCTGAACAATCCTTCCACTTCTTCCTCATCGCACTGGCAATCCTTGCTCAAAATGAGCAGCGTGGTGATAGAGCTTTGGGCTCATGCTTCCATGAGATTCCCTGAAGATCAGGGTCATGTCCAGCCACAGAAATGAGGTACATTGTCTTCAGCAGTGGTGTTCATAATCTAGATTAAATTGCATTTTGAGAATCTGATGGTGGCATATCAGAAGGAAAATGCTCCTTTTGTATTTTACCTTTTTCTTCCAGCCACACTGGCCAGTTATGTTTAAATTCAAAAACCGTATTTGAAATTGCTGTGATGTACCTTGCTTTGAATTCTAGCATCTTCCAAAAATCCTTTCTTAGAGGATTATGAGCCCCTACCTGCAAAATGGAGCTAGTAAGAGGTGGCTGCAAAGCTGGTCTCTGGGTCAAGCTGCATAGTACTGGGCAAAGATGCCTTTGAGGCTGGTGCAGCAAGCAGCTGCTGGGAAACAAGGGGCCCTAGTGGTATGGTGGTCATTTCAGAAACATGCTGCCCAGGCTTTTGGAAGTAGGGGAAAGCAAATAAAGCTGCCGCCTACTTGGAACATAACGCTGGCTCCTTCCACATCTGCAGAGCATTTAGCTCCTTGCATCTGGTAGTGTTTGTGCAAATATAATTCCATATTCACTAATAATTCCTGGGGCTAAAGCCCCCCCCCCCTTGGGTAACCTTGTTAATATTCTCTCAAGGCCTGGTGTGAACGCCTCAGAGCATTTTGATTAGAATTCAATCTTGTGTTTTCTTCCCCCTCTGTCTCTTTCTCCCTCTCTCCTCTCGTGCTTTTCTGGCCCCCGGTTTCCTGGCCACCCACATCAGGAGACATCCTCCCTCCCTTCCACTCTCTATTCTCAGTTTCAAGGAATTTCCTTGTGTCAAAGGCAAAGTGTGATTGACATATTTTCCCCTGTTAAGAGCAGTCATCTCGGTGTTTGATTTAACCATCTCCTTATGGGGCTCATGCAGTCAGTACCTGGGTGAGGAGGAGACGTCCTGCTCGCCCTCAGGCTGAAGCTCCAGCCTCAGACCCTCACTCTTATAGAATTTTAAATTGCTGCTCCCCTTCCCCTCATGAAATATACGTTTGAGTTGTGCCGTGAGCCTAAAGAGTTTTGATTCTCTGCAGGTAGACTGACCAGCCACCTCCTGCCACTGCCCTCTGCCTGCAGCTACTCTTCTGACCTGGGGAAAAGACTGGGTTCATAACAACAAGTTCTTAGTTTTTTATGCATTGGCTCTGGGCGCGTTGTGCTGCCTTGGCTCTTTAGTTTTAGTTGACCAGCTTATTTGTGTTTTAGGAGAAGAAAACAGAAACAAAACAAAAGCAAATTAGCCACAGCATGAGGATTATATTTAAACCTGAGAAGAATTTCTTGGCAGTGACTGTTCTTAATACTGGAGCTAGCGATTTTGGAATGTAGGGACTCACTCTCAGGGTTTTTAAAACAGGCTGCCTTATCATCGAATTACTATGGGTTCTATGGGTTTCTGCCTGAAGGGTATGAACTAAATGACCTCGGAAGGTCACTTGCAGCTTTTCAATTCAGTGGCAGCCCCTTCTTTTTCTGTGAAGGTGTCAATTGCACAGTGTTGGAGCAGACTTTCTCTTGGGGGATTGATTCCTCACATCTCTCCAGAAGTAGCTCAAATCCTGGCCACCATTTCCATTTAATAAATCACATCTTCTTCTACTACTGATTATGATATGTCGCCTACTCAGATCTCTTAATTACAGGTAGTTTTGTTGTAGTGCAATATTTATCTTCTTTAATAAACCTCTTGTGACACCTAAATTTCTTGTTTCAGAGGGCAATGAAGAGCCAGAAGGTAGAGGCTTGGATTCACGCAAACAAAATAGATTTTTCACTCAAGAACTTCAGCGCTAAGGGTGGCTTAAAAAAATAAAAAGCTCTAAGTATACAGCTATAAAACTTTAATTCACTGAGCAATGTTAGCATGCCAAGACATTTCACTTTTGTTCAGGAGAAATGTCCTGTATTTCACTAATCACTAAAATCACACTTATTAGCATAGTGTGACATAAGTAATTTCTTATCACAATGATCACCCATGATATGATAAAGTATAAAGCCAACGAAGCAAAGCAGGTATGTGCTCCTACATTGCCAGCAAGGGTAGTGTGTGCATCATAAATTGTTTTGAACTGGCATTATATCTCATTGTTTTAGGAAAACCTTGCTTTAAAGGAAATGCTAGTGCTAGCCATAATATAAATACCAAAAAGTATGCATTCATATCAGTCCCTGGTCTAGTGAGTCTGAAAGTAGAATTGGGGGATTGCGTGTGGAAAAGAATGACAACCCTAAAAATTGCTGGCCAACAAATGGTTAGAATATACCCCAAGGCTTTTCTAACTTATCTCAGTTTTTTATTACAAATTCACAGAAACATTCATTCATTGAAGTCAAGATCTGAAGAACTCATGTGGTCCATAAATGTATCTAAATCTTTTTTCTACCTAATTTATATTTTCAACTTGAATGCATACTTGAAATAAGTTTAATTAGTTCACCACCTGCTTTATAGAAGCATATCTCCCCTTATTTGTTGTGTACCCCCTTCTTTCAAACTCACGGAATTTCTTCAAGTTCTAATACCCCAGGATTTGGTTAAAGAGTCTACGATTCACCCTTTCTGTATCCTTCAAGACTTGATAAACTTTAATCAGGTTTTCACTACACACTCCACCCACCTGCTCCCACTTCCTCCACCACTACTCCACCTTTCCAGATGACTAAATAGTAATTTTCAAAGCCTGTCTTCAGATGGAATCCCTCGCCTTCTAAATGTCTTAGTTGGTCATGTCTGGAATTCTTCTTAGCGAGCAGCGTGTGGTGACCAGTGCATCTCAGTTCTTGCTCATATGGGCTTGGATTTCTAAAAGTGTGCACACCACACAGCCACATCGCTTTATGCACAATTTCTGCAATATATCTGAGTTTAGGAAAATAAGACCCACATTATTAAATGATCACTATTGGTAAGTTTATTACCTAAATCAGTAATTTTAGTTATTTCAGCAGTGGAAATAATTTTTCAAATGAAAAGGTACCTGGAATCCAAAAGCATGAATACGATGTAAGCAGCAGGTGTTGGGGGACCAAAACGTAGTCCTTTTGGCCTCTCTTTGGTCTCTGAGGCACTCTGAGGTACTCCGTGAAACTAGAGAGTTCTATGAAATACGCTCTGAAAATCGCCAAGCTAAGTGTGATGGTTTGAATCCGTGATATACCTCAGAAAAGCCTATGCTCTTTTAATCCATTCTTTGGGAGGCAGACCTACTGTTGTGCAGGAACTTTTGATTAAGTTGTTTCCATGGACATGTGAGTCTGTCCGTTCAAGGTGGGTCTTAATCAGCTTGTTGGAGCCCTTTAAGGGAGAGACATTTTGGAGTGAGCGCAGAGCTGAGAAAAGCAAAGAGAGACAAAAGTGCCCCAGGAGGAATGAGCCAGGACCCAGCATCCTGGGACTGAGAAAGACTTCTTGACCAAAAGGGGGAAGAGAGAAATGAGACAAAATAAAGTGTCAGTGGCTAGAGATTTCATACAGAGTGAAGAGGTTATCCTGGAGGTTATTCTTATGCATTATATAGATTCCCTTTTTTGTTTTTATTGTATTAGAATAGCTAGGAGGAAATACCGGAAACTGTTGAACTGTATATTCCAGTAACCTTGATTCTTGAAGATGATTGTATAACTATACAGCTTTTACAGTGTGACTGTGTGATTGTGAAAATGGATAGATGAGTAAAAAAAATAAGGACCCAAAATAAAATAAATAATAGGGGGTATAGGGGTTAAAAATTGTTGGTAGATTGAAATAGTAGTGGCCAATGAAAGGAAGGAGTGAGGGATAAGGAATATATGAGGTTATTCTTTTTTCTTTTTCTGGAGTGATGCAAATGTTCTAAAATTGATCATGTTGATGAATATACAACAATGTGATGATATTGTGAGTCACTGATTGCATACTTTGGACATCGTGTAGGTTGCATGAAGATATCTCAAAAATATGAGAAAAAGAAAAAGGAAAGCCCTGGGAGGAAAAAGCAAGGGCACACAAAGCCCACAGACATTTCGGACAGAAGTGACAGCAAATGTGGTCACGTGCTTTCCCACGACACAGAGGAACCCTGAATGCCACCAGCCTTTCTTAAGAGTCAATGTATGTTTCTCTGGATGCCTTAATTTGGACATTTTCATGGCCTTAGAACTGTAAATTTGTAACCTAATAAATTTTACCTATGTAAAATCCAATCTGTTTCTGGTTTATTACATTCCAGCAGCTTTAGCAAACTGAAACACTAAGCAACCAGGGGTAGCTTTTAAAAGCTGAAATTTACTTAGTCTAAAATATGGGCACCCACCCTTTCTTAACCAACTCTTTTTTTTACAAAATAACTAATTTTGAAATGTGGCCTGTATTTTGCATCACTCAAATGTTTTCCAGGCTTCACTTATTGGTGGTTACAAACGAAGTCACAACACAAAGTTACTGGCCTGATACCCTCCCCTCTGTGACAGCAGGACACCAGCCCCACTTCTGAGTGTTCTTACCCTCTGGCATTTCTCAGAGAGTCTCTTAGAGGGATCTTTCTGGTATCCCCCATTCGTAGTGACAACTTAGACAAAATCCCTACACATTGCTTACGAGCGGGAAGTGGCTCTGGTGCCCCAGGAAGCTCCTTGAGGTTACATGCAGGCCACTGCTGCACAAGGCCAGTGCTGACACCTCCACACTAGCCTCTGAGTGTTGCGCTCTCCTTTGCCCGAGAGTGGACACACACTTTCCTTTAATAGCCCGCAGCACAGCCAAGAACATGTTTAACATTTAATGTGCTTTTGTACAGGTGCAAGAATAAACAAATGGAAGCCTATACCAAAACTATCCTTCAGCGAACAGCTATCCATCCTTATGGAGTATGTGCTATAGGCCACATTTCCATTTAGCTGTTGCAAAAATTAATGCCTATCTAAATCTATTCTTCTCTCTTCTTTAATTTAAATTAAAAAAAACCCACAAAAACAATTTTAGTTGAGGTGGTAATCTTTTTCAGCCTCTGTTGCAGCTAGCTATGGTTATAAGACTAAGCTCTGGCTAATGCAATGTAAGTGGGCTCTTGGGAAGCCTCCTCTAAGTTTTCTGATTCAGCTGGGGGATGCCCCCTTTTAAAATTTCCTCCTGCTTGAAATGAAGATGTGATATCAGGATTCACAGTAGCCAGCTTGGAACATGAGGTGATTTGAGGGTTGGGAGAGCCAGATGTCAGGATGGTAGAGCAGAGAGATAAAAGGAGACAGAGTTTTGATGGCTTGGTGAAGCCACTGCTGTATCTTTTGGACATCTTTGTGTGTTTTAAGGACACTGTTATTTTGGCCTTTATGTAATCTTCAGATAAGCTTAATCCTGGTACATCATCAATGCGCCTGCCTCTCTCCTTTACTGTGGGACTGCTTAGCTCCTGACCTAGTTTCAAATGGTAGAGCTGAGCTTCTCTCCATCATGTAAGAAAACCTTCCACATGTCTAGATACTCAAAGTCTTCTCCCAAGAGAACCAAGGACAAGAGGAAATTCCTGCTTATCCACAGTGGTTGTAGTTAGATTCAGGTGTCAACTTGGCCAGGTGAAGGCACCTAGTTCTGTTTCTGTGACATGAGCCAATGGCATGTGAACCTCATCTGTTGCTGATTACATCTGCAGTTTGCTAGGAGGCATGCCTGCTGCAGTGAATGATGTTTGACTTAATTGGCTGGTGCTTAAATGAGAGAGCTCAATGTAGCACAGTCCAAGCAGCTCAGCATGCCTCATCTCAGCACTCGCAGCTCAGCCCAGGCCTTTGGAGATGCAGAAAGGAATCACCCAGGGGAAAGTTGTTGGAACCCAGACGCCCGGAGAGAAGGCCAGCAGAGATCACCCTGTGCCTTCCCATGTAAGAAAGAACCACAGTTGAAAGTTAGCTGCCTTTCCTCTGAAGAACTATACGTTTTTAACTAAATAAATCCCCTTTTATTAAAAGCTAATTCATCTCTGGTGTGTTGCATCCTGGCCGCTCTGGCAGACTAGAGCAACAGTCTAAGGCTCAACTGCCAATTCCTCATCTCCTGACTCAGAAGCCACCTCTTTTCAGGGTAATTGACGATATATTGACCCTATTCCCTGCCCACAAGAGTGTGACCTCACCCTATGGTGCCAATGGGGTGAGGTCAAGTTTCAAATAAACATAAATCACAGGTTTTTTAAAAAGATATTCTTAGGTATCAGTTTTGGAATCCCTACCGGAATGCTTTATACATTTCATTTTTTGCCTATTACTCATATGTGTATCTTTTCAGATATACAGTATCACGATATCACAATATCTAGTTATCACAGTAATACATGAATTCAAAGACATGCACAGAAGACTAGTGCATAATTACACATATATGCACTCAATTAAACATGCACACCCTTAGGTGTGTACTCTCACAAATGATATGCAAGCTCACAGGAATATGAATTGAAATTTAGTGAAAAGGAAATACAAGGAATGGGACAGTGTAGTAGCTAAAAAAAAACAGGAAGGTAGAGTACAAAAGAATGAGATAATGCTCATGGCCCTCATTTTCAGTGGCTTTGCAATAATGTAAACTTTCTATACGCTTCAGGATAGTCTCAGTGAGAGGCTGATTTGCCCCATGCTGAACCCAGCACTGCTGCTAAACTGGCCATGCCAACCTGGCTCTCTTACTGGTCATTTCTTGATAGTGGAACTACAATGAGCTGTTATGCCTTAATAGGAATAGGGAACTGCAGTCTTCTTTCTCAGTTGTTACAGATTGGGTTGTGTTACCCAAAAGGACACATTCTGTGAATGTGAACTCATATGTAAATTGGATCTTTGAAGATGTTATTAAGATGAGGCTCAACTCAACTAGGGTGGACCCTAACCCAATGTGCCTAGAGTCCTTTTAAGCAGAGGAAATTTGGACACAGTGGGAGACAGACGGGGAAAGAAGGCCATGTGATGGTGGCACGGATTGCCAGCAAGCCACCGACGGATCCCTACCAACCTCAGAGGAAGCATGCCCAAAACTTGATTTTGGACTTCTAGCCTTCAGAACTGCAATCCAATAAATTTCTGATGTCCCAAGCCATCCAAGTTTGTGGTACTTTCTTTTGGCTCAGACACTAGCCTTGTAAAGGCACACAACGAGATTTCACAATATAAATGAATGATTAGTATTCTCTGTACAGAACCCTCCAAAAGGCTGTCTGATCCTCACTGGGCATGCATGAGCAAGTGCGAAAAAGCAGGCAGCATTGCCACTCAGATCCAGGAGAGTGACAGGTCAAAGAAGATGGGAAGTGGGGAAAGAGTGACTAAAGTAAAATAAAACCTCATGGTGACATCTTATCCTCCATCTCATCCTCCTAGCCTGGGAGCCACTGTGAGCTTAAAACTCTGTGAAGGTAAAGGTTTTCTAAGAATGTCATCCAAGGAACAAGACATCCATTACTTCCCTGGAGGGACTGCTCTGAAGTTAGAGACAGACAAACTGAGATTTTTGTTTGGGTATCCATTTGTTTTGTTTTCCTTTTCATATTCTCTCTTGTTTATGCTATCAGTTGCTCTTCTCTTTTTCTAGTTTTTGAATTTGTCAAATACTTCTATGTCCTAACCACAGCCAAGCCTTGCTGTCATTTATCCAAATTACACACATTTGGGTCTTTTCATCTTTCTTTATAAACCAGCCTCTCCAGTCAATTTAATCACTCTGGCAGTTCTTTTTTGAATTCCACCCAATTTTAAAATAAGCCAAATTGTCTACCCCCATGGATTTAAAAGCAGGCTATTTCAGACTCGTACAGTACTCCAACCTCGGTTTTATGCACTTAGAGGAAAAATATCCCTGTGATTTTAAACTCTCTACTCACAGTTTTCCTAAGGAGCGACAGCCTGTAAAAGGTTAGAAGAGGAAGGAGAAAAGCAAGACTTGGCTGTTCACAGCTGGACGTCATGTTGTGGTGTTTGGTACCTTTATTTTTTGCATTTATTCATTCATTCATACCTGGTTCAGAATTCAAAACGTACAAAAGCATATATAGAGGCATGCAACTAGGGGAGTGAACTTTGAGGAGAGTATGTTGAAAAAAAAAAAGCCAGAAATGAAAAGACAAATATTATAATGCCTCACTAATATGAACTAACTATAGTGTGCAAACTCTGAGAATTGAATTAGAGAGCAGAGGTTATAAAGGGTCCTATATTGTAAGCTCTTACAACAGTCTCATCTATTCTGGAGTTGTAACTGTTATTTCTAAATTCTGAGATGCTGACCTCAGGGTGTATAACCTGGTTGCTTCCTGGAATTTTGGGTATTTGTGTGACACCTGAGACTCAGAGCTAGAGTTTTGCAGCTATTAAGGTCAGCTTTACCCCATACAGTGATGGTTAAAAATACTGAAAAAGTGATCAGACTTCAATTAGATTTATAAATGAAGCTGATCTGGGTAGGGTGAAGGTAAACAAACTAAAGGGTAAAGGATATTATTGACTGTATTTCAAAACTTCAACTTCTGGCCCCTTCCAACATGAAAAAGTTAGAATGGCCATAGGCCAACCACCCCTAAAGAGATGGATAGAAAGATCAAAGGTGATGATGGAGTTATAAAGAGAAGGTAGGATTTAACCAAAAAATATGAGTACTGAATCATTAAATTGATATTTCTTTTAGTCTCCAGTATCTTAGAGCAGCTAGAGGTAAAAACCTAAAATGGTGGAATTGCAACCCATACCAAACTCTGAAATCTGTTCTGCAACTAATTGCTATGCTGTGCTTTGAAGTTTATTGCTTTTTTGTATGTATGTTATTTTTTCACAAAAAAAGAAAAAAAAGTCAATTGTAAAAAACAAAACAAAAATTTCAACTTCTGTTTGAAGCCAAAGGAAGAAATGTTTATTTGGTGCAAAATTTATATTTTCAGTAGTACACTATCTAAATTAAATTGTATGGTCCGTTTATTTGAACACCATAACCACATGGAACCATGAATAGGGTGAGATTTTCCTGTTTTCTACAGATTGGTGTGATGCCCTGATACATCCTAGAGTATTCGGGGCAGAAGATCAAAAAGTATTTGCAAAGTCCCCTCAAGAGACTGGGGAAAAAGGTGAAAATATCAAACTTCCCTCCCCACCTGGAGAACTCCTGATATTCTTGCAGTCACTGGGGACTGCCAATTTGATGGGCCAGGCCTTCGGTTTGGGGGTTTGCCCTTATGAAACTTATTCCTGCAAAGGAGAGGCTAAGCCTACTTGTGATTATGCCTAAGATTCACCCCTGGAGAACCTCTTTTATTGCTCAGATGTGGCCTCTCTCTCTAAACCAACTCAGCAGGTGAACTCTCTGCCCTCCCCCCTACATGGGACATGACTCCCAGAGGTGTAAATCTCCCTGACAACATGAGACAGGACTCCTGGGGATGAGCTTGGCCCTGGTATCATGGGATTGAGAAAGTCTTCTTAACCAAAAGGGGGAAGAGAAATGAAACAAAATAAAATTTCAGTGACTGAGAGATTTAAAATAGAGTCGAGAGGTTATTCTGGAGATTGTTCTTATGCAGTATATAGATATCCCTTTTCTGTTTTTGCTGTATTGGAGAAGCTGGAGGGAAATGCCTGAAACTGTCGAACTGTAATTCAATAGCCTTGATTCTTGAAGATGATTAAATAACTAGATAGCTTTTAATGTGATTGTGAAAACCTTGTGACTGATGCTTCCTTTATCCAGGCTATGGACAGATGAGTAGGGAAAAAAAAAAGACAAAAAATAAATAAATAATAGGGGTGATAAGGGGTATGGGATGTTTAAAGTGTTCTCTTCTACTTCTTTTTTTTTTTTTGCATGGGCAGGCATCAGGAATCAAACCCGGGTCTCCAGCATGGCAGGCAAGAATCCTGCATGCTGAGCCACTGTGGCCCACCCTCTCTTCTACTTTTATTCTTATTTATTTATTTTTTTGGAGTAATGAAAATGTTCAAAAATCAATTGTGATGATGAATGCCCAGCCATATGATAATACTGTGAACCATTGATTGTACAATTTGGGTGATTATATGGTATGTGACTGTTCTAGTTTGCTAGTTGACGGAATGCAACACATCAGAGACAGATTGGCTTTTAATAAAAGGGGATTTATTTTGTTAGTTCTTGAGAGGAAAGGCAGCTAACTTTCCACTGAGGTTCTTTCTTACATGGAAGGCACAGGATGGTCTCTGCTGGCCTTCTCTCCAGGCCTCTGGGTTCCAACAGCTTTCCCAGGGGTGATTTCTTTCTGCATCTCCAAGGGACTGGGCTGAGCTGCGAGTGCTGAGATGAGGCATGCTGAGCTGCTTGGGCTGTGCTACACTGAGGTCTCTCATTTAAGCACCAGCCAATTAAGTCAAACGTCATTCATTGTAGCAGACACGCCTCCTAGCCAACTGCAGATGTAAATCAGCAACAGATGAGGTTCACCATTGGCTCATGTCCACAGCAACAGAACTAGACACCTTCACCTGGCCAAGTGAATCTAACTACCACAGGGACTATATAATATGTCTCAATAAAATTGCATTTAAGAACATATACAATGGGGCGGCTGCTGTGGCTCAGCAGGCAGAGCTCCGACCTGCCATGCTGGAGGTCTGGAGTTCGATCCCTGGTGCCTCCTGCCCATATGCAAATTAAAAAAAAAAAAAACATATACAATGAACAGAAAGTCTTGCTTGTATTCTTTTACCCAGCCAGAGATATTTTATGCTATACAAGTAAATGTGCGTATGCATGTATGTGTGTATCTCCTCCCCTCCATTCTTATACAAACGGTGACATACCATATGCACTACTTTCCTTCTTGCTTTTTCTCTTAACAATATATCTTGGAGATTGGTGCATAACTCCACATAAATACCTTCATCATTCTTTTTTATGGGTACATTGAATCTATAGTGACAACGGGCTATAATTTTATAGTACACTCAGCACTATTTAGATTCTTTCTGTTTTTTAGAATCACTATTAATAAATACATAGGATCTCACTAATTTTTATTACAGACAATGACACAGTAAATTACCTTTATACATTTTGCATATGTGTGGGTAGTTACGTACGACACAACTCTTGGGTCAAACATGTGTGCATCAGTAATTTGATAACTACTGATTTATTATATCAGTTATATGCCCACCAGTAACTATGAGAATACCTGTTTCCCCACATTCACACTGATAAAATTTTTAGAAATTTGCCTGATGGCAGAGGAGAAGTAATTCATTTTTATCTTATTTTGTATTTCTTTTATTGTGAGTGACGTTAGGTTTAGTTTCACAAATTTAAGAGCTATTTGAATTCTCTTCTCAGTGGACAATCCACTTCCTTTTCTTACATTTCTATTGAGTTGTTGCCTTCTATTGATTTAGAGGAGCTCTTTATATGTTATGGAGAGTAGCTCCTTGTGATATAAGCTGCAAATATATTTTCCTTCTGTCATTCATCTCTATCTGTGCAGATGAATTTATTCATCTCTTCTTTCATGGTTTCTGGGTTTGGGTTTTTTGGCATACTTAGAAAAGTTTTAACACTTAAGATTATTTAAAAACAAACAAACAAAACCATGGTTTCTTCTAGTAGTCATAGAAATGATAGCTCAAACTTTTTTTTTTTCCAGATGGCTATCTGGTTGTTCCAACCCCATTTATTAAATATCTTTCTTTTCTCCTTAGATTTTAAATGTTATCTTTATATTACATATAGTCCCATAGGTAACTTTGACTCTTTTGGGGAGTCCTAGTTTGTTCCATTAATCTATCATCCAGAATAACATTATTTGTAGCTTTGCAAATTGTTTTATTATCTAATAGAGATATTCTAGTTCCATTTCATTACTCTTATTTTTCATAATTTTCCTGACTGTTTTCTTTCTTGGGTTTTCCATCTGAGTTTTAGAATCAGGATGTTTAGTTTTTCTTTTTCTTAAAACCATTTTAGCATCTTTTAAAAGCAAAATCATGTTACATTTGTATCTTAATTCAGGGAATGTTGGCATGTTTATGATATGGATTGCTCTTCCTTCAGAAGAATTATGTTTTTTTCGTTAGTTTATGTGTTTCTGTTTTCTCAGTAGCATTTTAAAGTTTTATTCTCAAATGCCCATTTCTTGGTCATTTTATTTCTTTTGTGTTGCTGTTATAAATTGAGATCTTCCATTATCTCTTCTAATCAATTGTGTGCATTTAATTAAAAAATATCTTTATAAGGTTAAGTTATATTCTCCCATATTATTTTCTGAAAGCTTTAAAATTTTCCCTTTTACATACAGGTTTTAAAATTGATTTTGGGATATAGTGTGAGGTACTGATCCAATTTCATTCCCCTCTCCTCTCCCCTGCCTTATGTGTATTGAATTATTGCAGCACTATTATGAAAAGACACTACTTTACCCATTGCCTTGCAGTTCCCCTTCCATCATAAGTCAAGTGCCTGTATATGAATGGAACTGTTTCTCTCCTGTTCTGTTTCATTGGGTATTTATCTAATCCTGCTCCAGGAGAATCTTTAAATTACTATAGCTTTCTAATAAACTTTGTTAATCTGGTAGATATTTCTTTCCTCTGTTCTTCAAGAGTGCCTTAGTTTTTATGACTTTTTGCAATTTGTTACTTATTGTAGAACAGTTTGTCAAATCACTCACACTCAACACACACACACTTACACAAGTGTCTGTGTGTGTAAGCACATGGGTAGGCAAGATCTGTTTGGAAGTTTATTAAATCTGTAAAGCAATTTGGGGACATCTAACATCTTTATAATATTGAATTTTCCAAAGGAACATCCTGTCTGTCTCCATTTATTTAGGCTTTCTTTAAGCATCTCTCAATAAATTGTAACAATGTTCCCTTTGGAGTTCTTTCCATCTTTTGCTAGGTAAATTTCTTTCTTTTTTAAATGGGCAGACACCAGGAATCAAACCCCGGTCTCCAGCATGCCAGCGAGAACTCTGAGCCACTGTGGCCTGCCCTGCTAGGTATATGTCTAAGTATTTAATTCCTAAAGTGCCATTACAAATGGTGTCCTTTTTATATTTTTAACTGTTTATGTCTGGTACATAGAAGTAAAAGTGACTTCTTTTGTGTGTGTTGATTTTGTTTTAAGCAACTTTGCTAAATTCCTATTGAATCTAATTAGTTATCTGTGACTTATTTTGGATTTTCTGCATATACAATATGCCATCAGCTATTTATAAGCTTTGTTTCTTTTTTCCAATCCTTTCACTTATTATTCCTTTCTCTTTTCTGATCGTACTAAGACCTCTACTGCAATGTTGAAAGAAAGTAGACGATATAATTAGAAGACAGTGGACATCCTTGCTTGTCCATTACCGCAAAGGAAAAGCTTTTAATATTTCACCTGTACGTTATCACATTTAAAAGTTTTCTTTTTATCATGAATGGATGATGAATGCTGTTTCTGCCTCTGTTGAGATTATCATATGATTTTCTCCTTTATTCTGTATATGAGGCAAATTATATCAATGGATTATTTTTTAAATGCCAAATTATCTTTGCATTTCAGGAATAAACTTCTGTATTGCTCACTTTCCTTTGCTAATATTAGCTTAGGATTTTTCTATCTCTGCTATGAGATTGGCCTGTATTTTCTATTTTGGAATTGACTTAGCATTTGATATCAATGTTTTTCTAGGTTCACTTTATTTTCTGGCTGAGTTTGTGCAGGAATAGAATTACTGCTTCCAAGTATGTTTGATGGAAGCCACTATTGAAACCCACTATGCTGGAATTTTCTATGAGACTTTTAAAAAATATATTGATTTAGTCAATTTTTTAAACGGTTATTGTGCTGTTCTAGTTTCCAATTCTGTCGGTTTTGATAAATTATATTTTTCTAGATACTTGTCCATTTCATCTAAATTTTCCAATAAAATGGAATAAAGTTAAGGGATGCAAGGGTAGTTCAGTTGTAGAATTCTCGCCTGCCATGCGGGAGACCCAGCTTCGATTCCTGGTCCATGCACTTCCCCCAAAACAAACAAACAAGCAAAACAAACAAACAAAAACAAATGAACAAAAATTCAACAAATGGTGCTGCAATAACGGGATACTCACATGGAAAAAGAATGGAATGTCACCCCACCCTACAGTATACACACACACACACAAATGGAGTAAAGTCATTCATAAATGCCTTATCACCTCGAATTTTGGCAGGATCTGTAATGACGTTCCCTTTTTCATTCCTAATATTGGTTATTTTTTGCCTCATCTCTTTTTCTTAACCAGTCTCCCCAGAAGAATATCAATTTTATTATTCCTTTCATAAAATCACTTTTGGGTCATTACATGTTTGTATATTCCATTGATTTTTATTATCTTAATTACCTTCTTCCATTTTAATTTATTTTAATGTTCTTCTTTTAACTTCTTATGATGGATTAATCATTAATTTTCAGTTTTCTTCCTTTATAATATGTACACTTTAGTTTGTATATTTCTTAGTACATAGTGCTTTAGTCGCATCTCACAAGTTTTTTTATGTAGGATTTTTGTTATTGTTCATTTTAACATGTTTTCTAATTTTTACTCTCCAAACAAATGGGACTATAGTTATCTTTCCTATTGTTGATGGCTAGAATAATTATCAGAGAACATATATTGCATGGTTTCCATCCTGTGAAATTTTTTGAGATTGGCCCCAATTTATGGTCAAATTTTGAAAAAGTTCTGTATCTGTTTAAAAAGAATGTCTCTTCTATAGCTGTTAGATATAGTGTTCTATCGAGGTCAATCATGCCAAGTTTTTTCATTGTGTGTTTAATTCAATGAGTCCCTTACTGATATTTGTTTGTTTGTATTTGGTCAGTTTGATTTATTGGAGTCTGCTAAAAAGTGTATTACATTCTCCCACTCTTACTATGGATTTGTCTATTTCTCTTTGTAGTTCTGTCAAGTTTTCTTCTCATATTTTAGAACTTGAGGATGTGAATAGGTACATAGACATTTGGGAATATTTTATCCTTCTCATGAAGTAACTTTTATTACCATGAAGTGACTCTCTCTTTTTTCTTTTTTTTTTTTTTAACCTGGGCGGGCACTGGGAATCGAACCTGGGTCTCTGGCATGGCAGGCGAGAACTCTGCCACTGAGCCACCATTGCCTGCCCCTGACTCTCTTTTAATAAGATTTTTTTGGCCTGAAATCTTGTCGCCATTAATTTATCTAGAAGTTTTCATTTGGCTTGTGTTTGCATGGCAATCTTTTCCCATTCTTTTTCTTTCAATTTTTCTGTGTTTTTATATTTTAGATGTATCTCTTACAAACAGGATTTAGTTGTTGCTATTATTTAATTCACTGTGAACAATCTTTGTGAATTCACTGTGACAATCTTGGCTTTTAACTAGACTATTTAGTCTTTGGGAGTTAATGTAATTACTGGTATTTGGATTTAAATGTATATCTTACACTTTTCTTTAGTCTCACTTTTTCTGTTTTATTTTTCTTTTCTATTTTGATTTCTTTTGGATTGAAGTTTTATCATTCCTCTTAGAGTTTTGAAAGTATACATACTATTTTAATTTTTATTTTTTTGGTTATTGCATGTTTTGGTTTTCCAGCTACTAAAACAAATAACAAATGATGTGTTGGCTTAAAAAATAGGAATTTATTGGGTCACGGTTTGAACGTTAGGAGAAGCCCAAAATCAAGGCATCAATGAGGCAATGCTTTCTTCCCAAATACCATAAGTATTCTCGGCTAGCAGCTGGCAATCCTTAGAACTTGGCTTTTCTGTCATGTGACAATGCACATGGCAGCATCTTCTTCTTTCCCTTCTGGTTCCGTCGACTCCCAGTTTCTTGCTCTTTCCATAGCTGCCTTTTCCATCTCAGATTTCTTTTGCTCATCAGGATTTCAGCCATAATAGATTAAGGTCCACCCTCCTTCAACTTGGGTACATCAAAGACCCTATTTACGAATGAGTTCACAACTAAAGGGCCAGGGGTTGGGACCTGAATATGCCTTTTGTGGGGAACATGACTCAGTCACCAACATTACCCTAGCAATGAAAACATCACCCTTAATAAGTCAAATGCTAATGTTAACGAATACCTTTTCATCTCACCTGAAAAATTCAAAGATATTAGAATAATTTAAATTTATTTAATGTCATTTGAAATTTTTTTACTAATGGGCTATCATTTTTGTTTATTCTAGTGTTCAAAACCAAGAAGTCAATATTAATATTAGATTGTTATAGAGTCAATAATCATTTGGATTTGCCCATAAATCCCATTTTCCTTTTTCATCAGTCTATTTTGATTCTCAATATTCTATCTGGAGACATTTTTCCTCTTCCTGAAACACAGCCTTTAGAATTTCCTTTAATACTTGTTGACTGGTGATAAATTCTGATTCTAAGAACTTATTTTTTTTCTTCATTCTCAAAGGATAGTTCTGTTAGATAAATAGTTCTATGTGGGCAGTTCTTTTGTTTCGTTTCTTTGATTTATCATTTAAATCTCTTTCATTTCACTGTTTTCTGTTGATTTGAAAACTCAACTGTTTGTCTAACTAGATCATTTAAAGAGAATCTATCTTTTTTCATCTGGGTGTTTAATGAATTTCTTATTGTTTCTGGTGCAGTTCCATTAATATATCTGTGTCTATATTCTTATATCTACCTATCTATCTATCATCTACCTATTTATTTATCTGAATATCTATCACCTACCTCTCTATATTTCTTAACTTTTCCTGCTGGGAATTTCTGGGCTTCTTATTCTTGCAGATGAGACTTCTATCAGTTCTAGAAGCATTTCAGCCATCTCTTTCCTTTAATCATGGGACTCCCATTAGCATCTTTAGAACTTCTCACTGCATTCTCTATGTCTCTTGTATAGTTTTCATTATATTCTCTATGTCTCTTTGATGATTTTCATCGTTTTGTATAAATGACCCATCTCTAAGTGCAGAGGCCAGTGCAGCACAGCCCATGAACCAGTTTTCACCTGGGGTTTGTCTTCCAGGGCCCACAAAATAAGAAAGATTTTTACATTTTTAAGTGATTGGAAAAAAAAATTAAAGAATGTTTCATGATGTGTGAAAATGATATAAAATTGACACTTCAATGTCCATAATACATGTTTTCTTAGAACACAGTGCTACTCGTTTCCTTTCTTATTGTCTATGGTTGCTTTTATGCTATAATGGCAGAGTTGAGTAAGTACAATAGAGACAATGTGGCCTTCAAAACCTAAAATGTTTCCTGTCTGTCCTTTCATTTTAAAAGTTTGCTGATCCCCTCTTCTATTTCGTTTTAATACCCCCTTTAGTTGGGTATAATCTATTCTTAGACCTTTGTCAGTTGTGGGCTCCCCCGAATGACCACCAGAGTATTTGGGGGTCAAGCAAAGCCACGTTTATCGCTGACCACAGTAATTCAGGGCTGTGCTGCCTTGGCAGCGTCTTAGAATGTCACGTGGTTGAGAGATCATGAAGTGGATATTTATAAGATTTTGAGATCTGACTTAAGGTGAGTTTTCAGTGAGGTAGCACTTGACTGAAATTAGGCAAAGCTCATGGTATAATAATTTAGGATTGGTGCACACAGGGAGGAGAAGGTCTAAAGAATCTCAGTAAATAAAATAGTCCCTTGCTAGGCAAACTGATTTGCTCAGCTGAATGATCTATTGTCCTAAGAAAGGACTGTTTATCGGATAAGCATCCTATGCTTCTGAGAATGGGGAGTCATCTACACTTTAAATAAATGATCTTCACAAAATTCATGGAACTATAAAGCTAAAAGAAACAATAAAGGTATTTACAGTTTTATCTTCCTGGGTTAGACTTTCCGGAATGGTAAAGTCATGTTAATGTAAGCAGTTTTACTTCTTTTTTAAATTGTGATTACATATATATAGCATTAAATTTGACATTTTAATCACTTTTAAGTGTAAAATCCAGTGGCATTATTTACTTTTACAACACTCCATTACTAGCAACACCTTCCATTACTAAAACTCTTTCATCACCCCAAACAGAAACCTTTTAACCATAAAGCAATAACTCCCCATTTCCCACTTCCCAGCCCCTGGTAACCTCTAATCTACTTTCTGTCTCTATGAATTTGCTTTTTCTAGATATTATCATATAAGTGGAATCTTAGAATATTTGTCTTTTTTGTGTCTGGCTTATTTCATTTAGCATAATGTTTTCAATGTTTTCATGGAGTCGAACGTCATTCCTTTCTATGGTGGAGTATCCCAGTGAACGGGTGTGCTGCATTTTGTTTATCTGTTCATCTGTTGATGGACAATGGATTATGTCCACCTTTTGGCTTTGGAGAGTAATAATACAGCTATGAACACTGGTGTAGCAGTTTTAGTTCTTGTTCCTATTGAGCTGTCAGCTGCAGGAAGTTGCTCTTTCACCTTCCTTCAAATTCTTAATTTTTAGTTATATTATTTTTCATTTCTCTCTAGATTGACAGATGACGATAGGGCTAAAGTGATTTTGAGTACTAGGCTTATCTCTTTTGATTCTTGTCTTCTTCTAGAATTTTGCACAATCATTTCACTCTGCTGTTTTGAACATTTTTAGATGACCTTTATATTTCATCTTGCTTGTTTTTTTCTTGCTCCTTTTACTGCCCGGTAATTTTATTTTTATTTGATGACAGACATTGGCAATTTTACCTTCTTGTTTGCTGGCTAGTTTTGTATTCCTGGAAATATTCTTGTGCTTTGTTTTGGAACACTGTTAAGTAACTTGAAAACGGTTTGATATATTTGGATCTTCTTTTTAAGCTTTGTTAAGTGGGTCAATAGCAGTATCTTGTCTTGGGCCAGTTCTCCATCATTAATGATGCAAAACCCTCCTTTGTACTCTCCCTGATGCCCTGTGAATTATTTGGTTTCTCACTCTGGTTGGTGGAGCTATTTCCAGCTCTCATACTTTCTTCTAAATTTCTTACTTTTTACATTTATATCTTAATCCGTCTGGAATTTATTTTTGGTGAGAAAAAGATTTACTTTTATTCCCAATGTTTTGCCATTTGCCCATCATATTTTGGATTCCTACCTAACTCTCTCACCAGATTTGAAATGTAGGTATCATAGACCAAACTTTCACAGGTATTTGAGTCTGTTTCTAAACTCTTTTTTCTGTTCCATTGGTCTTTTTATATTTTTTGTTTAATACCAAGCCTTTTTACGTATTGAAGTTTCAAAATACATTGCAAAATGTATTTAGAAGGAGTAATTCTCCCTCGCTTCTTTGTATTTTCAAAATTTCCTTGAGTAGCCTCACTTTTTTTTTTGCTGCATGAAATTTAATATAATTTTCAAGGTCTCCTCAAACAGTTGCTGATACAATTTATTGGAATTACTTTAAACATGTAGGACCAAGATGGAAAAGTGGAGAGTTGGTAGAGTTCAAGTGCAAAGTCCTCAATTTGCTTGGTAAACAAGGAGCAAAGACGTAAGCTGCGAGTAAGTAGGGCAGAGTGAGATACACATAAGGGGAGACGGTGAATGTTCCGGTGAATCATAGGTGCTGTAATGAGTGAGGACAATGAATCCCAGACAGGGAGGGCTCTTGTGGTTATGCAAAACGCTGACTGAATATTACAGGATTAAAAAATGAAGAGTTATCCATGTATTTGTGCTTCCATGTTTCATTTTTCCAAAAATACAAAACATGCCATGAGGGCGGTGCAATGGTAGCTCAGCAGGCAGAATTCTCCCCTGCCATGCTGGAGACCTGGGTTCGATTCCCAGTGCCTGCCCATGTAAAGGAAAAAAAAAATAAAACATGCCACAAATGAAACCCAGAACCTCATTTATTATTGCCAAACTGTGACCCTCTTAAACACATTTCTAAACATCCAATTTCTTTGAAAATGCATGTGTCTCTGTTTCACTGTTGTATCTTCAGTTCCAAACATCTTGCCTATTTATAGTTGACACTGAATGAATATTGGTGGAATTGATTAATTCATTTCTGAGCTGCTTCCTCTGACTTCTGCTTACTATGCTATGTTGTTATCTCTGCCAGTCTTTCTTCAGCTTCATGGCAGTCTTTATCTGGGTACACTGTCCAAATGTTCAGTTCTCTGATTGCCTGGAAATAGGAACTTACAGTGGTTTTCCACTGCTACACACACTTGTTTGAGAAAAGGCTTCATTTACACTTTGCCTTCTTAAAGTTCCTTTCCAAACTACCCAACTTACTCATATAAGCAGGCCCATGGAAGAAATAAAATAAAGGAGAATTTAAGATTAAAGTGACCTATTTCTTTCAATCATCTTAATAACAGTGATAAAGAAGGGAAATTTTCCACATTGAATTAATGTATGATCCTACTTAATTGGGCCATTGATGAACTCTGCGTTCCACCATTTGAACTACTCAGTGGTTTTGAAAGTGTAGACTCTCTCGGTTAAGTGTAGTTGTCCAATAATTGTCTCTTTAATTAGATGTAAAAATGTCTGTGGTTTAGACTGGTAAAATACCTTCACCCTGAACCATCTTCGAGGTATTTCTAGTGGTGATAAAACAAGGGCACTCTGCTGCAGGAACCAGGCTTGTGTTACTCCTTATAGCAAGAAAGATTTTAAGCACACAAGATAGTTGCCGTGTGAAAGTCACCACTGCACAGGAAAAGGAGAATTCAGAAAATTCAGAACTCACTTAGACTTCTTAGATCTTGGATTGATGAGAACTTTTGCAGGCCAGGTAGCTCACTTGAAGCCTACTTCCTCCTTTCCAAATTTACTTTACGTCATTCTATTTTAAGGAAAGCAAGGCTTGAAATACTTTAACACCCCCTTTGAGACTGTTTGCCGATTACACAGCCCATAAAAAGCAATTATTTGGATGATTTGAAGGGAAATGAATCAGAAATTTAAAGAGTCAATTTTCCTTGTTTGACACACGATATTTTTTTTTCCTCCAAGTCAATATAAATGGTTCTTAGAGTAAAACACATGTTGGATTTTATTGAAACAAAGAATATTTTCTATGCATTAGGACATATTTAATGTCTATTCTAAATTTTTTTTTTTTGCATGGGCAGGCACCAGGAAACGAACCCGGGTCTCTGGCATGGCAGGCGAGAACTCTGCCTGCTGAGCCATCATGGCCCGCCCTAAAATATTTTTATTTTTAAAACAGAAGCTATCTTTCATTTCTCTGTGGAGTAACAAACGATTTAACAGCTTTCCTGATTTCTGGGGAAGGGCCCATTTTCTTGCATCAAACCTGGTTGATTAAATTCTGTGTTTAAGAGCTGAATGGAAATGTGACCTCAGTTTCCTAGAGGAAGTTTTCATGATATTCTCCTAAAAACCATTTAAGCTTCTCAGTTATATACCCTAAAGTGGTAATGATGGTATAGTCCAGAGTGTCCCTGTACTTGTTCTCTAATATTATTATTATTTTCTTTTGCATGGACAGGCTCCGGGAATCGAATCCGGGTCTCCGGCATGGCAGGCGAGAACTCTGCCACTGAGCCACCATTGCACTGCTCTGTTCTCCAATATTTTAAATACACTTATTCCTCATGCATTTAATATTTATTTCTTCTTTTATTTAAGACAGGATTTCTATCCAGTTATTGGACTTGTGTGATGTAAGAATTTCCAAGTGTGTTAAAGAATGGCTTTACCGTCCACTGATGGAAAGGAAATGGGAATCAAGAAAACTGGCTTTCTCTCCTGACTCTGCCATTATCTCCCTGAGTAAATTCCATCCTATTTCTGGATCCCAGCCTTCTCATCTGCAATAACAGTGATTATTACAGATGCAAATGAGGGCGGTTAGATGAGCTCTAGGAACCCTTCCATCGCTGATGAACAGTGTTGGCAGACAGCAATTGCTCTGATAATTGGTAGTATTCATTTTTACTGATGAGCTTGCTTCATGGCGAATATTAGAAAATCTTAATTTTAGATTCCTCTGAAATATTTAATATTGAAACCTATCTGGCTAAATATTCATAATCTTTGTAAAAATATATACACATATCTGCGGTTTGATTCACAAGTCTTGAATTTGTGTCCTGCCTCACTACATATTAGCTGAATAATCTTGGAAAATTTTCTCAATTTTTTAAAAGACTCAATTTCTTCCTCTGTAAATGGGGATGAAAGTCATACTATCCAGCACATTTCTTTGTTGTAAATAATATAACCTATCCTGGCTAGTTTAGGCAGAAAAATGTTTTTGTTAAAAGCATTAAGCAACTGGCAGGATCCCTTCCAGGGCCAGAGAACCAGACTTAGAAACCACAAGGCCAAAAACAACAAGTCCAGAAACAACACCAAATCACACTGCAGAACCTGCTCCAGTGAAAACACAGTCGCTACCAACTCTTGGCAACGACTTGGCTTCTTGCAGAGATGCTGCAGCTTGCAGTGATGTTTGGTCCTAAATATAGGAATTTGACCACTGACCTGCTACGGTCATGCTCACATGGGATGGATGCTCTGGTAGATTGAGTTATGTACCCCGACAAAAAACATATTTTTAATATTTTAAAAAAATGTTTTATTGCATAGTATAACATATATAAAAAGCAAAGAAATAAAAAAGCAATAGTTTTCAAAGCACCCTCAACAAGTAGTTACAGGACAGATCCCAGACTTTGTCATGGGCTACCATGCGATCCTCTCAGATTTTCCCTTCTAGCAGCTCCAGAATATAGGAGGCTAGAAGGAATAAATATTTTTTTTTATCATCACAATCGACATTTTTTTCCTTCTTTTTTTTTGGTGAAAAATAACATATATACAAAAAAGCAATAAATTTCAAAGCACAGCACCACAATTAGTTGTAGAACATATTTCAGAGTTTGACATGGGTTACAATTCCACAATTTCAGGTTTTTACTTCTAGCTTCTTTAAAATACTGGAGAATTAAGAGATATCAATTTAATGATTCAGCATTCACATTCATTGTTAAGTCCTATCTTCTCTGTATAACTCCACCGTCACCTTTGATCTTTCCGTCTTTCTCTTTAGGGGTGTTTGGGCTATAGCAATTCTAAATTTTTCATATTGGAAGGGTCTGTCGCTAATATGGGGTAGGGAGATGGAACTACCTGATGTTCTGGAGAGGCTGGGCAAGGCTTCAGGACTTATCTGGACCAGGGACCCATCTGGAGGTTGTAAGTTTCTGCAAAGTTATTCTAGTGCATGAAACCCTTGTGGAATCTTGTATACTGCCCTAGGTGTTCTTCAGGATTGGCTGGAATGGTCCTGGTTGGGGGTTGGCAGGTTATGACAGGTAGCAAGATCTAACTGAAGCTTGCGTAAGAGAAACCTCCAGAGTAGCCTTTTGACTCTATTTGAACTCTCTCTGCCATTGATAATTTATTAATTACACTTCTTTCCCCCCTTTTGGTCAAGATAGAATTGTTGATCCCACAGTGCCAGGGCCAAATTCATCCCTGGGAATCCTCTCCCGCATCACCAGGGAGACTTTCACCCCTGGATGTCATGTCCCACATTGCCCGGGGAGGGCAACGATTACACTTGCAGAGTTGGGCTCAGGGAGACAGAGGCCACATCTGAGGAACAACAGAGGTCCTCCAGAAGTAACTCTTAGGCATGCTTATAGGTAGTCTAAGCTTCTCCACTACCTACATAAGCTTCACAAGAGTAAGCCTCAAGATCAAGGGCATGGCCTATTGATTTGGGTGTCCCTAAAGTTTGACACAGTATCAGGGGATTCCCTGATGATAAACTTTAATAGTTCCATATTCTTTCTCCCCTCCCTCATGGGACTTTGCAAATACTTTTTGCTTATTTGCTTACTGTACCCTAGGATGTATCTAGGCATTACAATAATTTATACAGGATTAAAGGACCTCTTTCTTATTCTGAGCTCCCTGTGTTTCAATTGTTCAAATGCTATACCAATAGGTTGAGAAGACGTATTTTTAATCATAGCTTACATTTTTGTGGGTGCAAACCTGTTTGTTAATAGAAACTTTTGCAGATGTAATTTTTAGTTATGGTGTGGCCAACTGAATCAGCAAGGGTCTCAATCCAAGCTACTAGAGGCCTCATAAAGAGCAAATCCGAAGTCAGAGAAAGCCACAGGATGGAGCAAGATACTGGAAGTTAGTGAAAAGCAGAAGAGCAGACTCAGGAAAGAGAGATCACCCTTCAATTGGTGGCAGAGATGCCAGTTAAAGAACCCTAAGGGTTGAGGAAAGCCAGCACCAGAACACTAAAGACTTTGGGGAGAAACCATGGTCCTGTCTGTGCCTTGAATTGAAATTTCTAGCCCCTAAAGCCATGAGCCATTAAATATTTGCTATTTAAGCCAGTTCATTGTGTAGTATTTGTCATCGCAGCCTGGCAGGCTAAGAGAGATGCCACACATATCTACCTCCTTAAATTGCTACCATCCAGACTGTGGAGTCACATTGGTGCATCTGATTGGCAAAGCCTGGTTCACCTGTCTGATTTGAGCAGCAAGGGAGCCTGGAACACTGGCTGAGTTCTGGCTTCTGCCTTAGGGAGTCACCAAATGGGAGCCTCTCCAGATCAGGAAAGATGTTCAAAAGATATTGAGCAAACTATCCCTTCCAGGTGAGAACTGATGCCCTGGGTAAGAACCCCTGCATTATGTGAATTATAATTATCACCTTTAAAGCTTATTTTACTGTTCAAAGAAAGACAAGGACGATGAAGTTCATAAATGAAAATAGTCAGGAAATCTAGCCAAATGTGCTTCCATTTTTCTTTTGAGTAAAAACACACACACACACATAAGTGTATACAAATACAAATATATATAGTATTGTAAAATATATTTTCATTATAAAAAATTCAGAAAAATTATAGGGAAGAAATAAATATTAGCCATAATCCAAGCAGCTGATAACTACTATTAAAATTTTTGGTTTATACCCCTCCATACATACAATGTAGTATATATAGTATGTTCATTCTCTACATATGTATAATATATATATGTATATACAATTTTTAAATGTATACACACGTAATAATTATAATGACTTTATAACTAATTTAAAAATATATGCTGCAGACATCTCTCCATACTAATAAATATTGACCAACATCATTTTTAATAGCTGCATATATGGTTGTATTAATGTACAATTAATAATCTCCTAGTTCTGGGTAGTTTCCAAAGTTTTGTCTTTATCAAGAGATTTATGGTGAATATACATATAGCCAAATATATACTTTAAGAAATTTCTTGTGCTCGCTTCAGCAGCACATATACTAAAATTGGAACGATACAGAGAAGATTAGCATGGCCCCTGCGCAAGGATGATACGCAAATTCGTGAAGCGTTCCATATTTGAAAAAAAAAAAAAGAAATTTCTTATGATGAATTTATAGAAATAGAATTGTTGTTCCAAAGCATATGTAATTAAAATATTCTTTTAAATATTTCATATATATTTATAATTGTAATATACATGAAATAGTAAAAGGAACATATTTCATATATATTTATCTTCTACTTTATTTATAAACTGTATATTTGTTCTTTGTCCTTTAGTAGATTGGTGCCTATTTTTTTGTTGGTTTCTAGGGCTCTTTTATATACCCTACGATACCCTTTCCAAGGTTGCCATTGTCTTTTTTTGATTTTGAGGCAAAACATACATATAATAAAGTGAACAAATATTAAGTGTACAGCTTGAAATGTACACATCACATAATATGCCCCCAGATCTAGAAAAAGAATGTTTCCAGCACCCCAGAAAGCTCTCTGTTGTTCTTTTCCTCACAGAAATTCTGACAGTATAGATTGGTATTTCCTGTTCTTGAATTTCACATAAATGAAATCATCCATAGAAAGATGTCTCTAGCTTCTCCCACTCACTATTGACACTCACCCATGCTGTGCAGGTTCAGTGCTCACTTCTCTGGGCCTCCATTCACCCATTAGGAGAATGGGAACAATGATAGTACTTATCTCACATAGAGATAATGAGTTAATGCAAATGAGGCATTTAGAACAGTGCTTGGCCTGTGGTGAATGCTAACTTAATAAATATTAGTTGCTATTATTTTTTATTTATTTATTTTTTTTAATTTGCATATGGGCAGGAGGCACCAGGGATCGAACTCCAGAACTCCAGCACGGCAGGTCGGAGCTCTGCCTGCTGAGCCACCGCAGCCGCCCAGTTGCTATTATTATACTGCTGGATTAGATCTGCTAATTATTTTTACTGAGCTTTTATACCGATATTCATAGATGAGCTTTAGCATGTGTGTGCATGCACTAGTCTTGTTGGGCTTTCATATTGGGCTATGCTAGTAAATGCCCCTTCGCCTACCCAGCTATTCACTCAGCAGTTGTGGAATGAACCCTCACCTCTCATACCCATCTGAGAATCCCATCAAATCTGCCTCCCAGATGTATCTCAGATCTGCTGACTTTTCTCCATCATAACTTTCACTCTAGTCTGTATCTCCATCATCACTTCCTTTTTTAGTTTGCCAGAGCTGCTAACACAAACACCATACAATGGATTGGCTTAAGTGACAAGAGTTTATTGTCTCAGTTTCAGAGGCAAGAGGTCCATAATTAAGGTGTCCACAGTGCCATGCTTTCTCCGTGCAGCTGACCTGCTGCAGTCTTTACAGTTCCTTGCCTTGCATCTCTGCCTCCCTTCACATGGCACAATGTTGTACCGTTTAACACACAGAGAAGAAGTTGGCCCCATGCCATGTACTACATGCACAATTCCCAAGGGACTCAGGGAGGCAAAAGTTTGTGTGTACTCTTGGCTCACACACATAGCACAGTAGCAGCTCTGAAACAGGCAGGCATCCCTGTACCCACAGCCTTGTTTATTTTCTCCTCCAGCCAAGGGGGTAGCATAGGTCAGCTAAAAGGGTGCATCCCGATTAATATTTATTGACCCTAAATGTCATGCTGACAGACATATGGACAGGCAGACAAAGGTTTCTGAGCAGCCTCGCTTCTGTACTCCCAAGTTTCTGATGCTACTGACATTTTCTCACACAGCTGCTCTTGGGAACGCTGGTGTCTCACTGACGGGGTCTCTGCAGACACTGTGGCCATCTGCTTTGCTGATGCCCCAAACAGCGGTCTCAAGGTGTTGGCTTCCCCATTCTCCCAACCCTCACGCGCCCCATCAGCTAAGCAGCCTTTACTTCATTCCATCTTTCACATCCACCCTGATTCCATTGCAAGAGTTACAGGTGGCCAAATTAATTACTCATTTTGAAGGGAGAAGTCCTGGGTCATATCAAGAATTATCTTGGGGGTAAAGAATTGAGTTCTGCTTCTGAAATAAAAAATAGTTGGGGTGCTGGCCATGTTGGCTCTGTGGCAGAGTTCTCGCCTGCCATGCTGGAGTTCCCGGTGCCTGCCCGTGCAAAAACATAAAAATAAATAAATTAAAATTAAAATAAAAAAAAAATAATAATTGGGTGGTCACAACTGTGACCTTTTTCTCTCATTTCTGATGATTTTTCCCCCATTTTCTTGAATTCTCTTCCCCATCTCTCCCATTGAAGCTGACTTTATGTATTTAATTAACTTAATTTTTACTTTTAAATCTTTCTCATTGATAAATATAAGTGCAGAAAACCAAATAAAGCAAATGTGCAGGTTAAAAAAATTGAGTTAAGTCTAACACTCTTGCGAGTGTTACACCTTAAGAGAATTTTGCCAGCTTCCCCAGAGCCCCCTGTACGGCCCCCCTCAAACACAACCCCTTTCTCCCTGCGAGAGTAACCGCCATCCTCGCTTCTGTTTTAACCACTTCCTTTTTCTTCTTTAGAGTTATATTGCCTACATACTACAGCTTAGATTTGCTTATTTTGGGGGTATATATTTTTAGGTATCTTTCTTTGTTGTTGTTGTTGTTTTGTTTTTGTTTTTCTTTTTGGTATCTTTTAATCTGTAGGTCATCTTTCCATCTCTTTATTTTTCTTTATAATTTATTTAGCAAAGAAATTGGGTCATTGGTCTTACTGAGTTTCCGCTGTCTGGATGTTGCTGAAAGCATCTTCATAGTAAGTTTAATCTGTTTTCCTAGTCTTTATGTTTCTGGTAAACAGTTGGTCCTGTCTGAAGGCTCAGTAGTGGTCCTATCTTTTTGTTTTGTTTTGTTGTTGACATAATGACCCCATGGGTGATGTGTTCCTCGTCAGGAAGCATATATGCCTCAATCTCTCTCTTTTTGTGACGGTGGTTGTTACTGATGTCCCAAGCTCCTATCTATTAATGTAATCATGAAGATTACAGTAATATTTTAATTCGATTACTTTTTTCTTCATGAATTTGTTAAAACACTCTAACAAAATACCTATGTACTTTTTGTTTTCTTCAGTTGTACAATTTGTATAGAAAGGCAGGATGAAAAGCTTAATGTTGTTATCCTTATTTACTAGTTTTCAAAGTAAATAGTTGGTTTACTAACACCTTCTAAGATATCAATTTCATTTTCTAGAGCTGACTTTGTAAGTAGTTAAATAAGCAACTACTCATGTAATACACCTTGTCATGTCTTCCTCTATCTCACACATACTAGGGGATAGAAGGAATTTAAGGACATTAATTTTACGTGAATTCCACACATAGAATTTCTGTGTCATATCATAACTCTACGTTTAACTTTTGAGGGACTGTCAAACTATTTCCCAAAGTGATTGCACCAAAAATGTATGATGATTTCAATTTCTCTACATCCTTACCATCTTTCATCTGTCTTTTTTATGGTTATCTTAATGAGTATAAATTGGCATCTCAGTGTGTTTTGTTTTGTTTTTTGTCATGGGCAGGCTCTGGGAAATGAACCTGGGTCTCTGGCATGGCAGGCAAGAATTCTTCCACTAAGCCACCATTGCACCACCCTCAATGTGGTTTTTATTTGCATTTTCCTAATGATTAATGATGTTGAGCATTTTTTTCACATGCTTATCGGATACTTGAATATCTTTTTTGGAGAATACTCTTTTTCTTTTAAAAATACTGAACATATTCCTGGAGAGCTTTGCCTTTTGTTTCTAGTTCTCTATCATTTTCTTCTTTAGCTCTCTCCCATGTCCCTGAGAATATGAGGAGATGGTTCTGGAATATTCATACTTATATCTTCCATCTTATCTTTACCTGGAAAGGATTATACAACAGAAGCAGAAACAGACTAGGGATGAGAGTGGGTAGGGAAAATGGGAATGTTTTCTTGATTAAGTGAGAATGAGAAACACCCAGTGGAAACATTGCCCCCGTCTGTTAGTGCCTAACTTTTTCTCTGGGTCATGTTTTTTATCATTTCATCCTTTGATATCTATAAATTGATGAGAGGGAAGTGAGAGTCCTGAAAAATATGCTTCTTTTCCTTAGATGAAGGACAGAACTAAGAGAAGTGGCCTATAAAAAGGTTGATGAAGCATTCATAGACTGGCTCCAGGCACCCGTTTCCCCTGACCGCATTCCTTTCTCCCCAGCTCTTCTTCCTGCTCTGGCACAGTGCGGCTCTGAGTAGCTCTCAAGTCTCCTCTCAGCAAAGAACATAATGAACTTCTTAGTTTTGAGCCTTAGGGACCCTATCATGTTTTCCGGGGCAATATATGTTATGAAAGAGGCTCACAAATTATTCACGTGCTTAGCACTGCGCTGGATGTAATGAGAGATTACTTTCACCTCCCACCCCGTTTATTTAACAGACATTTTTGATCACCTACTATGTGCTGACATACTGCTTCCCTGAAGGAGAACAACGTAGGGAAAAAATAATTCAGGACTCAATTGACCATCTGACGGCCCCCACATAGCGTAGAGCTCCGGAGGAGAAAAAGCAAATGGAGTGTTGAACTCATTTCTTCTGAAGTCGGGCTTCCCACCATTGGCCAAAGAAGCTTGAGCAGGGACCCATGAGCACAGGGAGGGAGAAATATTTTTACCTAGACATGCAGGTGGAAATGATGTTTTTGAGCTGTTGCACATGTTCCAGAACTTTTCAGCTCATACCATGCAAGAAGGCCATTTTATTCCATATGCTAATGATATTTATGGAGTCAACAAGTAGACCTAGTTTATCATCAACTGCTAGGAAGGAACTGCGACTTGATAAAATAATCTTATAAAACTCCCTGCACCTTCTTGATTGCCATTTCCTTTTTAGTCAGTGTCCATTAGTTCTCCATTGCTGGTTTTAGTTTTCTACTTGATAAGCAAAGGTTTCAAATCCATCTTGATTAAAGCAGTGAGGCCCCAATTCCATCCTGCCAACTTCCTTTGAAGTTTATGCAAACTCTATATTCAGATCAGTGGCACAGGGCACAGAGAAAGATGAGCTATGAGCTGTGACAACATGAGGGCGCCAGGGCAGATGCTTCAAGGCAGTCAACTTCCTTTTGGGAATAGAATCACTAGAGAATTTCATCTCTCTGAAATGGTTTAGGTGTTGTTGGGGAAAAGAAATAAATGAGATTATCTCTTCCAGTCACTTGTATTAAACTGCACTATCAAAATTCAGTAGTATTTATTAATTAAAGTAGGGGGTAGTTTTTTTCAATGCTTGGGATTGCCCAGAAATCTAGATTCCTCAACAATGTCCCATTTGGTAAGTTGGAGGTTTGGTTCATTATTCAGAGGATGTCAAGAAAAGGAAGCATGACATATTATTAAATATATATTATGGTAGTTTCTCATATTTGTGCATCAACCACTCTGTCTTCTGCCCTTTTATAAGACTGCTCTCTTCTCTTTCACAATTCCCTTTGTGTTTTCTTTCTTCTCCCTCTCTCTCTCTCTGTCTCTCTACTTTCTCTGCTGAATCAGTATCTTCCCTCCTTTGCCTCTTCTTCTTCCACTTATTTTTCCTCCCTATACACATTTTCAAACAGAAGGCATGGCTCTAAAACTAACATACTTTAAACAAGCTACTATACCTCTTTGGGGCGCAATTCTTCATCTGTAAAATGTAGGGATTTTTAAATTTCCCTCTAGTGCTATAATTCTCTGATTCTTTGAAATGCCTCTTTTGTTCAAATAACCAAACCTTCTTCTTAACCCCTTAAAATCTGTGGAAAGTAACCATGTTATGGCTGACAAGCCAAATGATAGCTCAATCTCTTTTCCTTTCTCTTTGAGAACACCTTCGCCCTGCATCAATATTGGAAATTTAACACAATCTTTGATACTTCCTTCCTGCTTCCCAGTCCCAGAAGCCTATGAATAACAGTGTTAAGTCACTGCAGCAGCAGCTTCAGAAATATCATCAGCCTCAGAGTTCCCCATCTGCAGAAGAGGGATAAAGAAGAAAAGAAAGTTGAAATACACAGTTTTCTAAAAGGGAGAATTTTTTTGTGGTTGTTGGACTCCCAAAGATTATTATATATAGCTTGGATTGCATGCCCTACTTTCTACGCCATGTATTTTCAAGTTCTTTTCCAGATAGAATATCTAAGAGAGCCCCCCCACTCTCCCCACCCCCGCAAAAAATAATAAAATGAGAATGATTTTTATTTTCCATATGGTGCATGCTAGTAATCCTGGCATTTGACCACATTTATGTAAACATGCAGAGATACCTATAAATTATTAAGCTTATCCCAGTTTGGATTTTCCAACCATGTACAATAATCATTGCAGCTGTTCTTACTTTAGCCTCAGAAGATATTTTGGTTCATTTATATGGCTGATTAGTCATTTAGATTGTAGACTACATTTATAACATTGTTTGGGGACAACAGATACTCGCTGGAGACACCAAGAATCTATGCATAAGTCAAGAGCTCTGAAAACTGGTGGAAGTTCCCACACCTAAGTGCTTACACCCCAAGTACAAGCGGACCATCAGTCATCCAGGGCCACCCCTGCACTTTGAGATGGCTGTGGGAGGAGCTGAGCTCATCTTCAGTGTATTCATGCAGAGGAGGGAGAGAAGTCAGAGAACTAACGGCCTCACTTTAAAAAATCTGGGCCCTATCCAACAGATCCGGGGCTGGTCAGCTGGGAGGGGACCTTGGTGGGTCTTAATAATAGTGAGGTAGGAATCTTGGCAGTGAGGACTAAACTGGGCTTCCTCAGTTCCTCTTCACCCTACCCCAGTTCTCCCTGCTGAGCGCAGCCCCCTGGCAATCCTGGGCTCCAGCCAGGTGCCAACCTCTTGGACATCTTGGAGGGGGCACCCTAAAGCTGTTGCTGCCCCCCAGAGTCCTTTCAGAAGTCCAGTGTGTGGAGGGGTCGTTCCACTCTTACCATTTATAACTGACCAGGCAGTTTATTCACGTGGTGGTTTAAGCTTTAGTCTCTGCCCCCTCCACACACACACAAATAATGATTTTATGTATCATATTTTATTTTAGAATTTGATGTCCACAGGAGAGGTGAAATGATTTTACTAAATGTAGGTGTCGAGCCAACGGTAGAGACTAGATTAGAAGCGCGCGCCGTGTGCTCTGTCCCGTGCCCTTTCTAGGAGAGTTCGTCACAATGAGGATAATAATAAACAGAAAACACTTCTGCTATCCCTTTTATTTTCATTCTCCTCTTTAAAACCTTGACATGTTTTATTTATGTCAGTTCTCCAGAGATCAGTTTTCATGAAACTCTAGTATTTTACTGGCTTCCCTCCATGCTCAAGCAATGTTGGGTAGGATCTCTAGTCTTGTTCTGATTTATTCAGCAGATGGAGAGCTATTATCAATATTTCTTCAGCGTTTCAGGGGGTATTTGGGGATGATAAAGTTAGTTTCCATTTATCATCATTTTATCTCTGGGGTTGGCTTTGGGGGCTCTGATTTTTCATTGTATGAATATGAACCCTGAGGTTGTATTCAATATGTTGTTTGTTTTTTTTTTCAAAGCCAGAAGAATGGAGAAATACATGGAGGGCTTTGGCAACTAAGTGGCGATTTTTACTCAAAGGAAAACCAGGAAATATTCAGATCTCTATTCTTACCTCCTTAGAGCTGGCAGAGGTCTTACAGAACATTTAGTACCTGTAGTTCAAGGCTCTCATTTTTACAGATGCAGGAAATGAGACTCAGAGAGGTCCAGAGACTTGCCTGAGCCCGCACAGCTACTTGGTGGCAGTGTTAGGGCTAAACCGTTTGCTCCAGGTCTGAGGCATAGTCTCTGAAACCACAGGGCTTCTCTTGACAAGGGCTGGTTACACCTGAGAAACACTGAACAGGATGTCGTGTGAGTCACTTAATTCAGCTTAGCAAACACTCATCAAGACGACCATGGAGAGAGCCCAGCCAGGCACTGCATGGAATCCCACATGACTCACAAGGGCTGATGGGACAAGTCAAGCAAGCTCCATTCCTTCCTCAGTTCTGCTGTGAAGGGCTTGAGGATCAGATCCTGGGACGTCACTACATCTGTACTGAAAAAATATGCCCTGAGGACTCAAAGCCTTGATTTGGTTGAGTAGAGCTCATATTTCCCCTTCTTTCCTGTCGTAACAAAAAGGAAGGTCATGGAAGGCTTTCCTACCAAACCACAGGAAGATGAGGGGACTAGGGAAGCAGGAACACGCTTAGAATATAGAAGTCAGAGCATGCTTGGGCCAGAGAGCAGTCTTCTCATCATTAATGGTGGCCACAGAGATAGCCTGGACACGGGAAAGGTGGCCAGAGGCAAGAGAGACCCCTATGTGTGTTTGCACTGCTCTGACCACAACATCTGCTGTACAGACTGTGTCCCTCTGACCCTCCCGCAGGGGCAGGGGTCTTCTCTACCCAACCTCACTTTGCCCAAGTCTGACAAGATTCTCTGCTGGTGCCCTCTCCCCCTTACAGGGCGTGATTGCAGTGGCGGAGGTGGGGGGGTATTGAAATAACCAAGAATAGCCATGGTTTTGGGAACTTGCTCTTTTCAAGGAATCGGTGGAATTAGAAATGAGATGTTACCTCTAATCAATCACATATGTTTGGAATCTTAGCCCCTGGGAAAAGAATTTCTGACAGCAGCTCCTTGTAGCTGGGGTGAAAACGCCTCCCCAGCAATGGGCAGGAGACTCTGCACCTGTGGACCCACCAGGCTCTGTCTCTCTCCCGTCCTCTGGGGTGTTCGGGACAAAAGGACCCCTTTGCTTTACGTCTGTCACCTGCTCTGAAGTGGCCAGACTTACGACTAATGACCCCCGATGTGGCTTTTCAGCAAGTATAGAAGCCTCTTAATGCTAGCGTAGCCAAGAATTAGGGGACAGAGGAGAATGCTGCTCCCCATCTCTTCTGTCTCATTTGCTTATGTTTCTGAGATAGGCTGTTCAGAGAATTAAGACCATACGGGAAGGATGTATTCTGTTTTGGTTTTGCTTTATGCTTTGTTTTTTTAAAAAAAAGTAAGCCTACAAATAAGTTGTACAAATAGTCCAATGAGCTCCGGTGTGCCCTTCACTGTAGATTCACAATTGGTCGGCAGGTTTTAACTAAGTATCGTTGGCAGGATACTCGGTGTGGTTAGCAATCTACATCATGTCCACCCCTCAGCCCCCTTCACTCAGGACCTCGGGCAGCCTGGACGCTGCACTTTGAACAATTCCCCAGGGGCCCTTTACGTGCTGGCCCAGTGACCCAGCGCCCTCTCACGAGCAGCAGCACACTGGGCCCAGTGTCCATTTGCTCCTTCGTTCTTTGTGTTTCCAACTCCACAAGCTCTCGACAAGTCATGAGAGAAGCCGGCTAATGGGCAGCCTCTCTTCAGGTCACGCATTACACCTCAAAAATTAACAAGGATAATCAGCTCCCTTTCTTTTTCCAAAATAGGACTCTTTGATTTAGCTACTATACTTGAACCTTATTCCGACTCAATAGATCTGCAAAAACCCACAAAATCCCATGTTCAGTTTCTTGCCAACTTTTTGATATTTAAGTTTAATTTATGATTCACATTTAAAGTTGGTTTTATAGTCCCGGGCCTGTGCTTAACTAAAAACATCCTCTGTGAATTTATATCCGTGTGGGTGATGGGTGTGAACTCACACACACACACACGCACTAACACATACCACTAGCAGAACTTTTAAATGTCAATATTTAAGTATTCCGGAAGGAGCAAAGACACAGTTTAAATTTTTGGAGAGAGTCTACCACAGGGTCTAACCTATGGTTGTTCGTATTTTGCTGTCTGCATTCGATCATGAAGAGCGTTAGGGTACAGGAATGGGCGAAATGGAGAAGGCCAGGCACTGGCAGTCGGGGGTGTGTGGCAGAGTAGACGTGGGCACACTGAAATCGCTATCAAGCAGCAGAGAGTCATGGCCAAGCAAGACATTGCAGCCGACCCCCCCATGCACCTTCAGGTCAGCAAATGTTCCTCATACATATTTGCATTCTCCATAATTCCATGCATGAGCCTTTGCACCAAGCAGTGCTCAGCTTTGCTGAATGTTCCTATGAATGCCATCTCTCTGTTTGCTTCTGAAGGCGACATCGACATAATTTCAGGGTTCAAGACCTGTGAACCTGCCCTATGAGTGCGTGTTTTGGCCTCTCCTATGGCTTCTGCTGCTGGCAACCACCAGGTTCCACAGCTTCAGGGACTCCTTACACAGAAGAGGAACTGCAGACCCCAGAGCCATGCACTCGGCACCTCTGACTGGGTTCTCTGGAGCCACCGTGGGCCCAGGCTCCCGGGCTCAGCAGATTGCTCTCCTGTTGTTTGCTCACTTGCAAACACTGTTTTTCCCTACAGTTTTATGCTGTTTTTTCAGGGAAGCCTAGGGACCATTTCCCTTTAGGGAATAGGCCCTATTCCTCCTCAGCGATATGCTTCATTCCCATCATTCCTGACCGTGTCCTAAAAGCATAACAAAAGCTGAGAGTATCTGGGACTCTGTATAAATGGAAGACACTCACTTCCTCGAGCTTTGAACGGGAGGCCTTAGAGTTTGGTTCTTGTAGAAATGCAGGATAAATATGATATTTGGGGCACACACTTTTTCAATTATGGGTAGCTCAAACCCCATATTGCTCCTCATCCATCTCAATTGAAGGCTGGTGGGGAGGGGGGCTCCTAAACATCTTTGCACAGTTCATCTCAAACCCCACTCACGCAGCTTCTCAATTTTTAAGAATTAATCAAATCTAAGGCTCGCAAAGGGTACACTCTGATTTATATGCGTTTTGGCCAACAGGCACACCAAATAAAAACCTTCTTAGTTGGAAATGACAGCATCAGGGGAATGAGGGCTTGGAGAACAATTCCAGGGCACGCTGCTTCAATGAGCCAGTGGCAGCTCCCAGAACACGGTCAGGGAACTCTAAATTTGGGGTTGTATTAAGGCAGGAGCCTCTACGTAGTACTACAAGGATCAGTGGGCTCTCCCATCCTCACATTTATTTTCTAGCACTGGTCCCCATGATGGAAAACCCCAGGAAGTTCCAATCTCAGAGGAAACGGCACCATGCTGTGCAGAGACTGTGTGGTCGGGCCTGGAGGCCAACAGTGGGAACCTGGAATGGGGTCTGGCTTGGTAGCCCACCTTCTAGAAAGATGCTCAGTTGCCCAGGGTCCAGAATCCACAGGGGCCAGAGGGCTCAGACTTGATAAAAGCCACTGCTATCCAAGAAAGGCTGAAGTAACAAGCCTCCATGGGAGCAGCTGGCATAGGACGGCAAGCTCACATCAGACCTGGTGACTAGGTTGTGGTCCTGGGCTCCTGGTCCACTGTGAACATTTCCCGCAGTGCATTAACTCTGGTCTCAGCCTTAGTCTTCAGCACACCTAAGCTTGGCTCACAAGAGCACTGAAAGCTGAAACCTTTCGGCTGGCAATGCCTGGGACAAAGGCCAGCCTCTCCCTACTCCCGGACCGCAGTGGGGGCTGACATGAGCCAGGCAGGCTCCCAGGCCCCCGGCTAAGTGGGCTGGGGCTTGGGGCACAGTGCCATCCCTATAGGAAAGTACTCAGCAGGAAACTGAGACAGAAACCCATCACATCTATTTGGGCATCTCTTGGGAGACAGGGAGAGGTACCTATATCCTGCTAAGTTCAACACCAGGTACACCTGACCTGGTGCCTGGAGCAACAAGTAAGTTTCCAGACCTCTGATCAGAGCTGAGTCTCCAGTAAGACATCAGCCTTTGGGTTTAGAACTGGGTGGGGCTTACCCTAGCAGGTTCCTGGGAAGGAGTTCTCCCTTTCAAGGACATATGTCAGAGGGACATCTACCTCTGTTTAAACAATAGTTGGGTTTTTGTTTTTGTTTTTTGCAAGGGCAGGCACCGGGAATTGAACTTTGGGTCTGCGGCATGGCAGCCGAGAACTCTGCTCGCTGAGCTACTGTGAGCCGCCCAAAACAACTGCTGGTTTTAAATTAGCATGTAGGATATAATTTTTTTTAAAATACCTGTTTGAATACCTACAACCCCCAGTTGGGCTCCTAGGCCAGATGAGTCCTGAAACTCAGAGGGCCAACCTCTCCAGAACATCAACTAGCTCCATCCCCTATCCCACATTATCGACAGCCCTTTCCACCATTAAAAAGTCAGAATGGGCATAACGCAAACACCCATAAAGATTGCAAGAAAGATCAAAGGAGAAGGAGGAGTTATAACAGAGACGATAGGATTTAACAAATGAGTATGACTTCTGAATCATTAGTTTGATATTTTAGTCTCCAGTGTCTTGGAGCAGGTAGAAAGAAAAACCTAGAATTGTGGAACTAACTATAACCCATACCAAACTCTGAAATCTGTTCTATAACTAATTGTTGTGTATTTTGAAATGTATTGCTCTTTTGCATGCATGTTATTTTTCACAATAAAAATACATGTTTTAATAATTCCTAGCATGCTTTATTTTATATTTTCTTTGATATTTTTTTCTAATGAATGGCCTGATTCTCTTGATTCATTCCATGTGATGAAAATTTTTCCTTGAGACAGAGAAACCTCAGAGTAAAATCCTGCACGTCCTTATATAATGGTAGCACAGTTTAACCTTGTGTGTCAGGTGTCTGGGCCAGCTTCACTGAGCTCAATGCTCCCTGAGAAATAAGGTTAACATGCATGAAATGACAGAGACCCATATATAAGCCAAAATGATACATTTTGTGGATCAGATGGTAAGTACTACGGGGATTCAGAGAAATGAGTGATAAATGAGGTGAATGATCATCGGTAAAGGCATAAAGGACCAGAGGTTGAGCGGGATATGATTGGTGGAGAGAGAAAGAGGACAACCAAAATCAGAGAGGCCCTGAGTACTCGCTGGGCACTGGTGAGAGGCCTGCAGCAGGAGGAAGAGAGAGTTGGGGATAGACAGAAAAGAAAGCTGAAAGTTTACATCTTTAATCTTTCACTCTTTCCAGCCCAGAAAACCCACCGGAGACTTGGAAAGCTCTCAAACCATTTTTGAGGCTTCAGATGCACTCAAGGGCAAAGTCAAGGATTAAGAATGATTTCAGTGTACAGATCTGGCTAAAAAAACACAGGCCAGAAGAACAAGGTGGATTTGGCCTAGAATAAATGCAAACTTTTTGCATTTATCCCCTGAAGGTTCCCTGTTGCTCTATTATTAAAATAATCACAGTAACGACAATAATAAGCAAACTCTTGCTCTAGGTGCCAGGTACTGCTTAAGCGCTTCCAATATATTAGCTCATTTAATCCACCCAACTACCTGACGAAGTAGGAACAAGCATCATTCCCCTTTTATAGACGACAATCTAGGGCACTCAGAGGTAAAGAAATCTGAACTTTGGTGGGCTGATTCCAGAGTCCCTGCCCTTAATTGTCATAAGAATTCCATACACCACCCTACCTCCACTAGGGTGACCACCGGCTAATGCAATGACCAGATCTGGATGCCTTGGCCCAGGTTGGCAGTGTTTTGTTTTTAATTATTATCGTCACTTGTTTTCTTAATGGTTCCTCAAGCCACCTTGGTTCCTTGGCAGTGCACTGCTTCCCTCTTGGCATAGCTTTTCTCAAGTGGTGAGACCTGCGAATCTTCCCACCCTAGATACTGCACTTCATAATTGAGTTAATATGCAGGTGCTAGAGGCCAGGCATCGTCTTCAAGGCGAGTGGGCAAAGCACGCCTAGTCTTTTTCAGAAAATACAAACCTTCCGTTACAGCCCTTTATAATTATCCTCATGCATTTCATGTATTCAGATAATTGTATCCTATCTTTATAAGGAATTTCAATTTCTTGCATTTTATTGTGTTTACTTTGAGTCAAACATAGTAGGTGCTGTCTGAGATATAACAACAAATTAAAAAGGAGCCTGTCCTTATTTGGAATGCTCTGGAGGCAGGCAGATAGAAGCAAATCTGGGAAGCACAAAACCAAACAGCAGAGTTTTGGAGTTGGAAAAGTTGGCCTTGCTCATGATCTCTATAACTCATAAGACTTACAGGCTGTGTGATTTTGGGCAATCACCTAACCACTCTGAGCTTAATTTGTTAATTTGTACAACAGAAAGGATAAAAATTCATCTTTTCATGATTAGATATTTTAATAGGTGCACTGTGGAAATGCTGAGAAGTGCTATATAAACATTGACTACTACATTTCAAATATGATCAATGCTCTAAAAAAATCATGTGTTAAGGAAGAAAAATGGAAACTATCTAGTGGAAGTATTTATTCACTTTGATTGCAATGATACACTCATATTAAAAATTTTTTATTAGAGAAGTTGTGTGTCTACAGAATAATCATGCATTAAATAGGAATTCCATACACCACCCTGCCACCAACACCTTGCATTGGTGTGGGACATTTGTTACAATTGATGATAGCACTTTTTTTGTAATTTTATTAATTTTTTAAACAATAGTTACCTATTTACAATTGATGAAAGATTACTAAAATAGTACTATCACTATTATCCAGAGTTTATGTGAGATGTCTTTTTTCCCATACACCACCCTATTATTAACACCTTATATTAGTGTCATATATTTGTAAATAATTCATTAAAGAACATTCTTGTACTATTAACCGTAGTACATTGTCTAAACTAGGACTTGCTGTGTTTGTACAGGCTTATGTGTTACATTTAATTTTTATTCTAAAATCATTTACAAACTAAAGTTTCCCCTTTTAACTACAGTCACATATAGAATTCAATGCTGTTAATTTGTAATGATATACGCCTCCTATTTAACTCTGTTCTATTTATTTTTCACTTTCTTTTGAAATATGGAGCCTCTGTGGTCAAAATCACCCTTACACGGAGAACTGAAGGAAAGCTTTAGGAAGCAAAGGTGGGGAGCTGGAGTGAAACAGAATGGAATAACTTGGTTTATGAATGATTGACTGAGTGTATAATCAATCACAAAAAATATACACCCATGTTTACCCACTATATGTCCACATCCAGGTATTAGCCTGGGCACATTCAAAGTAGTGCAAAGATTTGAAATATGCCTGCTCTTTTGTGGGAAAAATGAGCTCTCAAAGATTGCTCTGAATTATTTTCTTCCTTTAATTTTATCCAATCCTCCAAACAGAATCAGAAACATATTCACATAGACATCTACCCCTCTCTAGATTTACTTTTGTTGTTGTGGTTGGGGGGGCTGTCCACGGTCTGGGAATCGAACCCAGGTCTCCTGCATGGAAGGGGAGCATCTATTTACTTTTATAAGCATTCATTCATTCATCTTTTTTCATATAATAAATATTGAGCATCTGCTATGTTCCAGGCACTGAGCCGGCCACTAGGACTTCCAACATGGATAAGACACTGTTCCTAATCTTACTGCATTTATGGCTGCAAAACAGACAAACATTCAATTTCAAAATAATGTGTTCGGTGCTTCCCAAAAGAGAAGCCGGTGTGCTCTGGAGCCCAGAGGGAAAAACACCTGATACCGCTTGAGGGGTGAAAAGAAAGCCTTCCTGGAGAAAGTGGTGGGTGCAGCTGAGCTAGCTATTAGCAGGTGAACCTGCTCTTACAGAGACCTGCCCATCGGTGAGTGGCTTTGCAGCCCTTGCACCATTCCACACTGCCTGTTCAAAGCCAGTCGAGGTTTCAAACTGTCCTGAAAGAGCAATTTTAGAAATATCCTGAAAGAGCAATTTTAGAAATAAAACAGAATGACCTCATATTTGCCAGGGAGTAGAACAAGACTGATGGAGTAGAAATTTCTTCAGAAGCATTTAGGCCAAGCATAGCAAGGATTGTTATACTGTCTAATGTTTACTGTGTCCTTTGGATATATTGTTTTATTTACTCATCACAAAACTGCATAGGCAGGTATTACCATCTCTGTCTTAGTAGGTGGTAGAGTCTGCCCACAGAGAGGTATTTCACCCCTCTCTTACAGTTTATAGAGAAAATGAGTGATTTGCAACCCAAATTTGAGTTTTTGTTTAAGTTCCTCCTGACATTAAAGCCTATTACAAAGCTACAGTGGTTGAAACACTATGGCATTGGCATAAGGAAATCCATATTGACCAATGGAATTAAATTGAGATTCAGAAATAGACACCCACATCTATGGTCAATTGATTTTTGATGTGGCTGCCAAGTCCACGTGACTGGGAAAGAATAGTGGCAGGCAAAGTTTCTTGGACTTTACACTCAAAACATAAGCAATGAAAGAAAACATAGATAAATGGGACCTCCTCAAAATTAAAAACTTTTTCAAAGGACTTTGGCACAAAAGTAAAACAGCAGCCTAGTCAATGGGAGACAGTATTTGGAAACCACATATCTGATAGAGTTAAATATCCAGTATATATATATATATAAAGAAATACTATAACTCAACAATAAAAAGACAAACAAACCAATAAAAAAATGGACAAAAAACTTGAATAGATATTTCTTCACAGAGGAAATCCAAATGGCAATAAAACACACAAAAAGAAGCTCAACATCAGTAGCTATTAGGGAAATGCAAATCAAAACCATAATGAGATATCATTTTACACATACTAGAATGGCTGCTATTATGAAAGCAGAGAACTACAAGGGTTAGATTACTGGGAGGAGCATTTCCTCTTTCCAACAATCCCCTACCAGCCTCCAGGTTACTTGCCTGAAAAACCCTATAGTTGACTAGACCAAAAATAGGACATTATTAGAGAAAACAAAAAATGTTTGCTAAAAAGGAAAAAAAGACAGTATCACTTGAGAACTACCTATTGATCATGAATGGGGAATTCGCACCTCCACACTCACCCCTGCCTTACAAAGCAATTTGCAGTTGATAAAGGAATTGGGGCAGCCTTCTCTACTTCCTGCCCCCTGCCACCTCCATGCACCATTCTCATGCTGACACTTTCCAAAGCAAGCCCACCCTCAGCTCAGTGCCCTCCTTTCTGGTGAAGTTGATCATTTTGTTACTCAGGCACCACTCATTTGAACTAATTGACATTCCAATAAATTTTCTCTAAATTAGAGCTTCGTTGAGTTTAGCGATTTTATTTTGAAACCCAGGTATGCCAAGAAGAGAGTCAGTGGATCCCCAAGGACGTGAAGTCTCGAGAGACGTGATTTCTACCTGCTCAGGTGGCATCCATGGCTCATGTTTCTTCCACTCACCAAGCAGCAGAAAGGTGGTGGTTGAGCTAGGGCAGAGAGGAGGATCTTGGTGGCAGGATCTGCCACACTGTAGCCCCGTCAGCGTTCGGACCTGGGTGAATAAATAAAGGAAAGAATGAGGGTTTTGCAGGGCTCATTTTGCTCCGGGCACTATGTGGTTATGTTCAAATATGTGATTTTGCTAATCCTGTTCACAACCTCTCTAGAACGTTCAACCCCACGCTCCTAGAAAATGAAGACTTCTAAGCCCTCTCTCCTGTCATCGCTATTTTACCAAAGAGAAAACAGGCTCAGAGAAGTTAAATGATTTGTCCAAGATCACAGAGCAAGTAAGTGGCAGTGACAAATGGCAAACCAGGCTTCTGATGCCAAGTTCAATGCACGTTCCATTTTCTCCACAGCTGGCAAGTGTTTCACATACTCAAAATTCACACTAGAAATAAATTCAGTGTGTCGGAAAGTGGTTTTATGATGTCTCATGGTTCAATGTGACTAGTATTCGATTCCAAAGGCGATGCTTCCTTTCTGCTCACTCACCATGAAAGCTGCCGCCTGGATTGCAGCCACAGGATTCGAATGCTCTGGGGACCCCCTTAGGCCTAGGTAGCTGAGTCATGTAGAATATAGCACATGAATTCTGCAGATATACCTTTCCTTTCACACAAAAAACAGAACTTTTATTAAACATGAACACAAGAGATGTATTTGCATTTGCATAGGTTCACATTTAAAAGGCTGATAAAATTTGGATTATGAGTTTTAAAAAATAGAGATCTGTTAACTTCTTAAACCTAAGCCTTTCCCCCTTTTCCCTACACTGCTTTGAAAAGTAAAACTTAACTGTTTTTTTTTTTTTTTACTCCGATGGTGTTAAGATAAAATATTCCTCTTTCTGACACTTAAAATCCACTTACAGGATTTTTCCTCTAAGGAAATATTTGTCATGGTTTTTCATTTCTTTTTTTTTACTAATCCCAAGAAAATGTTCTCTGCTTTTATGTGCATCTTTTTTTCTGCTTATGTCAAAAACTTTGCTTTTCTATTATTATTGAAGATGAAACCAGAAATCTTAGGCTCTAACAAAACTTATTTTTTTAAATACATTGAAATAAAGCATGGTGTTGTTTTTGGAGACGTTAGATAATTTATTCACAGTTATTCAGACATCTAAAATAGCCTAAAACTCCCATGAAAGCTTCTCTAATACCTTTGTCCCATACCTTGGCAGCCATCTTGAGTAGTGGTTGATTCTGAAACATTATTTATCCATCTGTGGAGAACAATGGTCCCAGGACCAAAAAATGGCAGTGAAATCAGTAGAGTAACTCCTCAGGATAATGACCTACGGGTGAGATAAGAGATCTGCCAATTATTCAGAAAGTATTTACTATGTGCTACTTTGGTAAAGACTATTTGATTGCAGGGCCAGCTAATTTAAATCCAGAAGGACTTTGTCCTAAAGATGCCAACTTCTCATGTGAATTGGAGGTGGAGACTGGGAGGCCACAAGGGGTTGGGATAGCTTTTTCCCCACCTTGTTCTTACTGGGCCCCAGGACCCCTTACCTCCAATCCTGTTTGAACAACTTCATCCTCTGCTCAGGGCATATGTTCTGAACTGTGCGGTGCTACTCCCCTTTCTCCAGTCTATATTTAAGATTGGCTTCTTGTTGAGTTGTAGAATTTCTTTATATATGCTGGATATTAAACTCTTATCAGATGTGTGATTTTCAAATATTTTCTCCCATTGAGTAGGTTGCCATTTCATTTTCATGATGAAGTCCTGTGAAGCACAATTTTTTTTTTTTTAATTTTGAGGAGGTCCCATCTTTCTATTTTTTCTTTCATTGTTTGTATTGTGGGGGCAAAAGCTAAGAAACCATTGCCTACCACTATTCTTTCCCAGTTGAGTATACTTGGCAGCCTTGTCAGAAATCAATTGCTTATAGATGCGAAGATCTATTTCTGAACTCTCAATTCAATTCCATTGGTCGGTATTTTATCTTTATGCCAATACCATGCTGTTTTGACCATTGTAGCTTTGTAATATGCTTTAAAGACAGGAAGTGTGAGTCCTCCAACATCACGCTTCTTTTTTCAAACTTTTTTTTTTCACTATTCCAGGTCCTTTACCCTTTGAAATAAATATGATACTTGGTTTTTCCATTTCTGCAAAGTAGGCTAGGGGAATTTTTATAGGGATTGCTTTGAATCTGTAAATAAATTTGGTAGAATTCACATCTTAACAATATTTAGTCTTCTGCTCCATAACATTGATTTAAATCTTCTTTACTTTCTTTTAGCAATTTGATTTATTTAAGTCTTCTTTTATTTCTTTTAGCAATGTTTTGTAGTCTTCTGCATAAGTTCTTTACATCTTTGGTTGAATTTATTCCAGGATATTTGATTCTTTTAGTTGTTATTGTAAATGGAATTTTTTCTTGATTTCCTCCTCAGTTTGCTCATTACTATTGCATAGAAAAATTACTTATTTTTCATGTTGCTTTTATATTCTCACCACTTTGCTCAACTTTGTTTATTAGCTCTAGTAGCTTTGATGTAGATTTTTCAGGTCTTTCTATATAGAGGAAAATGTCATCTGCAAAGAGAGAAAGTTTTACTTCTTTTTCCAATTTGGATGCCTTTTATTTCTTTTTCTTGCTTAACTGCTCCATCTGTTTTTGCTTCTAACACATTGAGCAAAAATAGTGACAGTGGGAATTCTTGTGTGGTTTCAGATCTTAGAAGGAAAGCTTTTAGTCTTTCACCATTGAGTATGATATTAAGTTTGGGTTTTTCATTTATACCCTTTATCATGTTGAGGAAGTTTTCTTCAATTCCTATCTTTTGAAGTGTTTTTAGCAAGAAGGTATGCTAGATATTCTCAAATGCCCTTTCTGCATTAATTGAGATGACCACATGGTTTTTCACCTTTGATTTGTTAATGTAATCTATGACATTAATTGATTTTCTTATGTTGAACCACTTTTTTTCTTTTCTTCCTTTCAAGTAATTATGCTTTATTTCTCTCTCTTATTATTTTTTAAAATATTTTTATTGACAAAACAACATACAAACACAAACCTTCTTAACATATGAACATTCCATACTTTATGTATAATCAGTGACTCACAATATCATCACATAGTTGTATATTCATCACCGTGATCATTTCTTTGAACATTTGCATCACTCCAGAAGAAGAGATAAAAAGAAAAAAAGAGAAAACTCATACATGACATGCCCCTCATTCCACCCTCTCATTGACCACTAGTATCTCCATCTACCCAATATATTTTAACCTTTTTTTCTCCTATTTTTTCTATACCCCTTACCACTCCCTTTTATTGATCACTAGTATTTCAATCTACTCAATTTGTTTTAACATTCGTTCCCCCTATTATTTATTTTCAATCCATATTTTTTACTCATCTGTCCATTCCGTAGATAAAAGGACCATCAGACACAAGGTTTTCACAATCACACAGTCACACTGCAAAAGCTATATCATTATACAATCATCTTCAAGAAACATGGCTACTGGAACACAGTTCTACAGTTTCAGGCAGTTCCCTCTAGCCACTCTAATACACCTTAGACTAAAAAGGGGATATCCATATAATGCATAAGAATAACCTCCAGGATAACCTCTCAACTCTGTTTGAAATCTCTCAGCCATTGACACTTTATTTTGTCTCAATTCTCTCTTTCCCCTTTCAGTTGAGAAGGTTTTCTCAATCCCTTGATGCTGAGCCCCAGTTCATTCTAAGATTTCTGTCCCACATTGCCAGGGAGGTTTACATCCCTGGGAGTCATGTCCCATGTAGAGAGGGGGAGGGCAGTGAGTTTGCTTGTTGCGTTGGCTGAGAGAGGAAGGTCACATCTGAGCAGCAAAAGAGGTTCTCTTGGAGTGACTCTTAGGCCTAATTTTAAGTAGGCTTAGTCTATCCTTTCTGGGGATAAGCTTCATAGGAACAAACCCCAAGATTGAGGGCTCAGCATTTGGTTGTCCCCACTGCTTATAAAAATATCAGGAATTCTCCGAATGCAGAAGTTGAATTTTTCCCCCTTTCTCCACATTCCCCCAAGGGGATTTTGCAAATACTTCTTTATACACTGTTCAAATCACTCTGGGATTTATCAGGGCATCACACTAACCTGCACAAACCTACAAAACCTCATGCCCTATTCAAGGTTCCATGTATTTATGGTTGTTGAACCACTCTTGCATTCCTGGGATAAATCCCACTTGATTATGGTATATAATTCTTCTAATGTTCTGTTGGATTCAATTTGCCAGCATTTTGTTGAGGATTTTTGCATGCATATTCATTACAGAAATTGGTTTGTAATTTTATTTTCTTGCAGTATCTTTAGCTGGCTTTTGTAATAGGGTGATGTTGTTTTCATAGAATGAGTTAGGTAGTGTTCCCTCCTCTTCAATGTTTTGGAAGAGTTTGAGCATATTTGGTATTAATTCTTCTTGGAATGATTGGTAGACTTCACCTGTGAAACCATCTGATACTGAGCTATTCTTTGTTGGGAGGTTTTGATGACTGATCCAATCTCTTACCTTATGCTTGTTCTGTCGAGTTCTTCTCTTTCTTCTGAGTTAGAAGAAAGATTGTTCATGCTTTTCTAGGATTTCATCCATTTTATCTAAGTTATCAAATTTTCTGGCATACAATCCTTTATAGTATCATTTTATGATCCATTTTATCTTTGTGGAATCAGTAATAGTGTTCCCCCACTCATTTCTGATTTTATTTGTTTGCATCATCTCTCTTTTACTCTTTTTCAATCTAGATAAGGATTTGTCAGTTTTATTAGTTTTCTCAAAGAACCAATTTTTGGTTTTGTTAGTTCGCTCTAATGTTGTTAATTCTTAATTTCATTTATTTCTGCTCTAATCTTTGTTATTTCTTTCCTTCTGCTCGTTTTTGGATTAGCTTGCTGTACTTTTTTGTTTCTCCAGGTGTGCAGTTAGGTCTTTGGTTTTAGCCCTTTCTTCTTTTTTAATGTAAGCATTTAGGGCTATAAATTTCCCTCTCAGCATTGCCTTTGTTGTATCCCACAAGTTTTGGTATGTTGTTGTTCTAGTTTGCCAGCTGCAGGAATGCAATATACCTAAAATGGAATGTCTTTTAAAAAGGGGAATTTAGTAAGTTGCTAGTTTACAGTTCTGAGACTGAGAAAATGTCCAATTAAAACAAGTCTATAGAAATGTCCAATTTAAGGCATCCAGGAAAAAAATACCTTGATTCAAGAAGGCTGATGAAGTTCGGGGTTCCTCTCTCAAACGAGAAGGCACATGGCAAACACGGTCAGGGTTTCTCTCTCATCTGGAAAGGGGCACATGGTGAACATGGCGTCATCTGCTAGCTTTCTCTCTTGGCTTCCAGTTTCATGAAGCTCCCCAGGAGGCATTTTCCTTCTTCATTTCCAAAGTTCACTGGCTGGCTGCTTTTTGTGGCTATGTCATTCTTTGCTCTCTCAGAATCTTGCATTTTCTACAAAATGTTTCCTCATTTATAGGATTCCAGTAAAGTAATTGAGACCCATATAGAATGGGTGGAGACATCTCTCCACCTAATCCAGTTTAACCCCCACTCTTGAGTGAGTCACATCTCCATGGAGATAATTTAATGAAAGTTTCCAACATGCAGTACTGAGTAGGGATTAGAAGAAATGGCTGCCTTTACAGAATGGGACATGGCTTTTCTAGGGGACATACAGCCTTTCAAACCAGCACAGTTGTGTTCTCATTTCCACATGTCTCAAGATATTTACCGATTTCTCTGGTAATTTCCTCTTTGAACCACTGGTTAAGAGTGTGTTTTTAACTTCCATATAATTGTGACTTTCCAGTTCTCTGCTTATTGATTTTCAACTTAATTCCATTATGGTCAAAGAAAGTGCTTTGTATAATTTCAATATTTTAAAATTTATTGAGGCTTGTTTTCTGACCCAACATGTGGTCTGTCCTCGAGAATGATCCACGTGCACTCAAGAAGAATGTGCCCCCGGTTGTTTGGGGGTCAGTGTTCTGTGTATGTCCGTTAGGTACACTTCATTTATCGTGCTGTTCAAGTGTTCTGCTTCCTTATTGATCCTCTGTCTGGAAGTTTTAGCTATTGACGAGAGTGGTATATTGGAGTTTCCAAATATTGTTGTACAGTGTTTAATTCTTCCTTCAGTTTTGCCAGTGTTAACCACATGTACTTTGAGGTGTCATGGTTAGATGCACAAATATTTATGATTGTTATTTCTTCTTGGTGGATCACCACTATTATTAATATAAAATGTCCTTATTTGTCTCTTATAACAGCTTTGCATTTAAGGTATATTTTGTCCTCAGCTCTTTTTTGCTGCTTGCATAGAATAACTTTGTACAACCTTTCACTCCCCACCTACTTGTGTCTTTGTGTCTAAGGTAAGTTTCTTAAGAGAAAATATGTGGATCATACTTTTTAATCCATTCCGTCAGTCTGTGTCTTTTGATTGTGCAGTTTAAACCATGAATATTCAATGTTATCACTGTAAAAGGAGTACTTACTTCAGCCATTTTATCCTTTGGTTTTTATATAACATATCTTTACTTTTTGCCTCTATTGTTCATTTCCATGGGCAGGCACCAGGAATCAAACCCAGGTCTCTGGCATGGAAGGCAAGAATTCTTTTGCCTCTGTTTTTAATCTATTAGCTACCCTTGCTGATAATTTTCATGTCTTCACTCTACTGCAAGCCTATCTCTCCTGTCCTTCCTTTTACCCTGCAGAACTCCTTTTAATAAATCTTGTAGGGTAGGTCTCATGTTGACAAACTGTCTCAGTTTCTGTTTTTCTGTGACTATTTAACTCTTCCTCATTATTTTTTTATTTTTATTTTTTTTGGAATGGGCAGGCACTGGGAAGTGAACCTAGGTCTCTGGCATGGCAGGCAAGAATTCCGCCACTGAGCCACTGTTGCACCACCCAACTCTCTCTCATTTTTGAAGTTCAGTTTTGATGGATAAAGAGTTTTTGGCTGGAAGATTTCTCTTTCAGTACCTTAAATATATCACACTGCTGCCTTATCACCTCCATGGGTTCTGATAAGAAATTGACAGTCTTATTGAGGAGCCTTTACATGTGATGAATCACTTTTCTCTTACTGCTTTCAGAATTCTCTTTTTATCTTTGGCATTTGACATTCTGATGAATATGTGTCTTGTGGTAAGTCTGTTAAGATTTATTCTGTTTGGAGTACATTGTGCTTCCTGGATATGTATATTTTGTGTTTCATAAAATTTGGAAAATTTTCACCCATCATTTCCTCAAATAGTGTTTCTGTTGCTTTTAACTTCTCTTCTCCTTCTGGGACACCAATGATATGTATGTAGTACACTTTATGTTGTTTAGATTCCTGAGACACTGCTCAATTTTTTTTTCTATTCCTTTCTCTATCTATTCTTTGATATGTAAGATTTTGGATGTCCCATCTTCTAGTTCACAAATTCTTTCTTCTGCCTGTTCAAACCTGCAATGGTATGTCTCTACTGTATTTTTAATCTCTTATATTATGCATTCCTTTCCATAATTTCTACTCTGTTTCTTTTTATGCTTTCAAATTCTTCTTTATTCTGACACAATGCCTTTTTAATATCTTTTATCTCTTTGGTCATATTTCCCTTCATCTCCTTAAATTGATTTAGGAGATTTGTTTGAGCATCTTTGATTAGTTGTTCCAACTTCTGTGTCTCCTCTGAAAATTTAATTTTTTTTCCTTTAACTGGACCATATCCTCCAGTGTATGTAATTTTTGCTGGTGTCTAGGTATCTGATTATCTGGATGAATTTACTCTGAATGTCAGTATCTTCCAGCCAAAACAGGGTCAGTGATCCCCCAAAGAACATACAGACTGGCTCCAAAGTATCTTCAATTGCTTCTCAAAGGTTGTTTTCCTGGCCTTCCCAGCAGTTCCTTTAGCAAACTCTTCTTTAACAGCCCTAAGGAGCCACTGTGCCTTTAAATTCCCACTGCCTCTGCCCTTGTCAAGGGGGGTTAAAACCATTGTTGCCGTCCTTTGTCAAAGGCATACTGAAACATTAGCTCAAGTGGGTCCAGCAATCTGAATCCACTGATCAAAACCATGATTGCTGCTCAGCCATGCCCACCTTTGTTCTCCCGGAAAATGACTTTTATGTCCCTTTCTGACAGCAGCAGGGATGTGCAATGCCCTCCTTTTAATACTCAAGCATGTGGTTCTCCTCTTTTACATAGGGTCATTCAAATAATTAATCCTGACATTAAAATTAGGGCATAAAGCCTGGGCTCTGGTATTTGAAATCTGCTGCTTTCCAAAATGAAGCTCTTCTTCTAGAAAGTTAGCTTCCACTCCCAACCCTTCACCCCCAAAATAAATTCATGAGTTTGAGGCAGGAAAAGTGACCTCTCCCTTCCAAGTCATCTCCCAAGTTTATGTTCTTGAAACCCTGGGGAGTTCTGTGGGGCTTAGCCTCACCTTCCCTCAAGATTGTTGATTATTCCTTCCTAATGATTCCTGTGTTCACGCCTCATCTCCAATCCCACTGTCACCAGTTTTCTTTAGTATTTGAATTGCCTCTGAACTTTTCCTTACCTCCAGTCTTTTCCCCACCCTAAATCCTGCTGTTAGATCAATCTTCCCAAAACATCATTTTGTTAATGTCAACTCTCATCCAGAAACATTCCATTGATATGAAGCAGCCATTTAGGCTGATAGCAGAGAAGAACATTTAATGACATGATATGGAAAAAATGTCAGAGTATGTTACTAAATGAAAAAAAAAAAACACAACAGGTTGCAAAATACACGAAAATGTTATTGGTAATCTGTGCATGGTGGAATTATGGATGACTTTATCTTCTTTTTGCTTATCTATATTTCCTAAATTTTTGCAACAGATATTATTCTCATAATAAGAGTTTTTAAAAAGTAGAAGTTACTATTAAAACAATGTAAAGGCACTTAGGGTAATGTAGAACTTAGGTAAAGTGGAACAATAATAAGATTATTGTTTTTACTATTTGATTGGCAAAAATATAAAATAACCAGTGTTGGCAAGAGTGAAAGAAAGGGCATACTCATCCTCTGTGTGTCAGAATGGAAACTGACTCTCTGTAGAAGATAATTATTAGGGTCCATCCAAGGGAAAACTTTGCATAATTCTAATTTCAGCAATCCATTCTCTAGAAAAATCTTTCTCAAAGTGTAATTACACCAACATTATCAGCATCACCTGAGACCTTGTTAGAAATGTAAATTCTTCAGTCCCACCCCAATGTGCTGAATCAGACACTTGAGGAGGGGTCGAGGAATTTATGGGTTTAGAAGTCCTCTGATGATTCTGATATGCACTAAAGTTTGAGAACCACTGCCTTACCCTTCCTAAAGAAGAAAGGGGAACTGTGCAATGATTAAATAACACTACCTTATTTTCAGTGTAAAATTACAATCCGTATATTTAATAGGATAATAGCTGAGTAATTTACACTAATTATCCTGTGAAATACTTAACATTGCTCAAAGAGCAATAGTACTGGTATAGAAAGATCTTTAGTGTATATGTCTTAGTAAAAAAAAAATTTGCAGAAATATATAACTATAATATTATGAACCACAGTCAAATTGTACTTTATATACTCAGGTTTTGATTTTTTAAACAATAAAATATATATATGTATTACTTACGTAAAAAGAAAATTCCTCTCATTGGTTCCTATTGCCTGTAAGACAGAATCCAAACTCCTTAGCCTGGCAGTGAAGGTTCCTCATGTGTGCCTCAAACCAGATTCTCCAATTCCACACTCCCCCCAACATGCCCATGAAGAAAGGTTGCTTCTATCAAACTATCCTGAGAATGGATTATGCTGATATAATAATTAACAGTTTTGCATACCCATCTCATTTACCCTCACCTTATTCCCATTCTGTAGCTGAAGAAAGAGAAATGCAAACGCTGAGTGACTACCTGCCCGCGTTCACGTGGATGATGAGGTGCCACCTGAGCGAGCCTGGCCCAGGTCCCTGTGTTGCAGCCCTGGTGTTCATTCTACGCCTCCACAATGGTTTGTTTGCTGATTGTTGTCCACACTCTGGAACAATCCCACCTCCTTGCCTTTGCTCATGGCATTTTCTTTTCTCAAGGTGTTCTGAATCAAGTCTCAAGTCCTCCGTGTAGCCTTGTCAGGAGACCCAATCACAGCGGAGCCTCTCCACCTTGTAGGTAAATCCTTTCTTTCATCGGACGCTGAGTCTCCATCACCCGTACTGCTCTGCTGCTCTTAGCACGTCAGGTCAATTTCCCCAGTACCTTTTCAATTTCCTATCCATACCTTCTGGGCACGGGCTGCTCTGTTCATTCTTGTTTTCAGTGGTTAATATATTATAGATGGCTGTAGTTCTTGAAAATGAGCTTAGGTTTGTACTAACATATACTTGTATTGATAAGTCAAAGATTTGACTTATGCAGCAGATGTGACAGCATCAGAGGAGCAAGTCCCCAGCGGACAAGTCCTTGGAAGTCAGGAATTGGCTCAGGGATGGGAATGACATGTCTCTAGGAATACCTTTTCAGGTAGTTTTATACTTTGGAGTTATGTAAATATTTTTATTCACTCAGAAAATAAAAGTTAAAAGCAAAAAGATGAAAAGTAAACCTTAGAATGAAATAAAACAGAAACAAATTAATCCAAATGTGTATTAAATTAAAAACCTAACCATGCAGAAAAAGAATGAATTCTTGTAAAATTCTGAGTACAGCAATCTATGTGCACTTTCTCAGTGGGAAATATTATAGTGATAAAAGACACTTCAGCAAAATTTTTATTTTACTTACTTGGTTATTTGTTAATAATTATAATGCCATTATAATTCTGAAACTATTCTATGTATATTGTTGGATAAAGCAAATACATATGCTGCTGTCATTATGGGATAGACAGAATAATTTCTCACCCATCCCCTGGCAAAGATGTCCACACCTGGAGCTTGTGAATAAGTTATATTACATGGGGAAAAAACCTTTGCAGATGGGCTTAAGATTACCTTAAAATTGGGAGCTTCTTCTGAATTATTCAAATGGGCCCAGTGTATTCACATGATCCCTTAAATGTGAAATGGAAGGGGAGATGTTCAGAGGCTTGTGATGACAGAAGAGGCAGGAGAGATTCAAAATGTGGGAGGGACTCAACCTGCATTTGCTGGATTTGCAGATGAAGAAAGCGTCCTTGAGCCAAGGCATCAGAGCAAACTCCAGAAGCTGGGGACCGTCTTCCTCTGACCGCCAGCGTGGAAACGGAGACCTTGGTCCAACACCCACAGGAGCTGAGTGAGAAAAGAAATGGATTCTCCCCTAGTGCTTCCAGAAAGGAATGGGGTCCTACTGACATCCTGAGTTTGGCCTAATGAGGCCACACAGTACTTCTTACCTATAGAAATGTAAGATAATAAATGTGTGTTGTTTCAAGCCACTAAATTTGTATTTGTTATGGCAGCAATAGAAAGTTCACGTATACTAGGAACCAAGATTTTCACTGTAGGAGAAAAAAAGATATGAAATATTAAATTTTAATTGAAGATAGCTTAAAATATATACATATAGATATATAGATATTGTTTTAGTTTGCTACAGCTGCCAGAATGCAATATACCAGAAATGGGTAGGCTTTTATAACGGGGATTTATTAAGTTACAAGTTTACAGCCCTAAGGCCATAAAAATGTCCAAACTAAGGATCCAGAGAAAGATACCTTGAAGAAAAGGCTGATAGTGTTCAGGGTTTCTCTGTCACATGGGAAGACACATGGTGGAGTCTGCTGGCTTTCTCTTCTGGCTTCTGGTTTCACATGGCTTCCTGGGAGCATTTTCTTTCTGCATCTCCAAACGTCTCTGTCTGTGTTGACTTTGAGCTTTTTCCAAAATGGTTCCCTCTTAAAGGACTCCAGTTGGGGGCTTAAGATCCACCTTGAGTGGGCAGGGACACATCTCCATGGAAACCATGTAATCAAAAGATCCCATCCACAACTGGGTGGGTCACATATCTGTGGCAACTACTTAATCAAAAAGATCCTACTCAAACAATAGGTCTGCCCCCCATGAAACTGGATTAGAATGAAAAGAACATGGCTATTCTGGGGTACATAACAGTTTCAAACCAGCACAGATATATATATATGTATATGTGTATGTGTATTTTCCCCCTTAACCGTGCTAACTGAAAGGTCCCCAAAGCAATAATGTCTCTGCGGCACTGAACACATCTAGCACCCAGATCTTGATTTCTAAATAGCATTTCCCGCTAAAATAAATCAGGACTCCTTGAAGAAGTGACTGCTTCTGCCTCTGGGGTAGGGCAAATACAAGTGAGACTGAGGAATCTTGTGCCAGAAAAAAAGGAAATACTTAAAGATTAATGGGGTCATGTCAGAAGGACACAGGATCCTGCTTGAAGGAGTTCCCCCTAGCCAAGATTAAGATCACTTGAACATCAAAAAGAAAATAACAGTAATGGGTTATAGCCGATTGAACTAAAAAAAAAAATCCATTAGTCTGTAAAGCTACTAAAAAAACAACTTGAATTAAAAAAAAGAATGTTATCTAATAAATGCAGAAGGAATGATAGAATTAGAAAACCATCACTGAGCAGCCCTTAAAGTAATAATTGATTCAGAGTCATCAATGGATGCTAAAACTACTAGATGAAATACTTTTGGGTAATAGGATATTCCCACAGCCTCAATATATTACTCCATAAAATTATTTCAAAATACAAAGGAGTGTAAGTCCTTTTCTAATGGAGAGAATTGATGACGACTACCTTAACTAAATGATCAAATTTAGCATCACCAGAATCGGAGCAAACTGACATTGTGTTTGCCTCCCAATATTGGGTACCCCTGGTATGGGTATACCTACAGGATATTTTTGCCAAAAAATGTTTACCTTTAATCTAACCATGCTGACTCACCAATACAAATTTAGAATGTGGCACATTCTTCAGAGAACTGAGCTGGACTCTTCAAAAAAGCCAATGTCATAACAACCAACAGCTGAAAAAGGTCAGGAGCACTGTGTTAGGTTAAAAGAAACTAAAGAAAACCAAACGCTATATGCAAGCTTGATTGGATTATGGATTTTAAAAGATGCTATGACAGATAGTTGACAGAACAGGAAGCAATTTAAACGTGAAATATGTGTTAGATAACATTATGAAATCTATTTTTAATTTTTTCTTGGGTGATGATGCTGTGATTATGCTAGAGAATGCCCTTGTTCTTAGGAGATTCATGCTTAAGTATTTGGTTCAGTGCCATGATATCTGCATATTATTTAAAGAAAAAAATACGGTGTGTAGGAACTGACTCTCAGCAACTCATGAGAGTGGGTGGTAAAATTTTCAGTAATTTTGCAAGCCATCTTGGTGAACCATTGTTAAATCATTGGGAGCCTGAAATTAGCCATGGAATTGGCAAATGTTACAAATCAGATCCCCCTCCCCCTACTTCCCCACTCCAGAGACCCAGTTTGTGGGCACACCACTGCATATAGAGTGACATGTTAACAATTGGTATTGTTTCAACTCTTGTGAAGATTTGTGCATTTTCAATATTAGAAAGTCGAGAAAAATAGAGGTTATAAAAAAGCCCTTTCTTCCTAGAAATCCTGAAAAGCACAAGGAGAAGGATATGGCAGAGAGAGGGGCCACGGGACAGCAACCAGTTTGGGAATCTATGGAGGGAGGCTGAGAGATGTGCCGCTGGCTACTGCTCTGCCCAGTGAGAAGGTCTGCGGTGGGGCTGACTGGGAGTCAGCTGGAGAGCAACCCTTCCTTCTCATTGATGCTCAGTGAGCACCAGCCCTCTTTCCTTCCTTCCCTCTGGGCCTGGAGCTGGGCTGCGGTGCTGATGGATTGCCTGAGCTGGCGGAATCCTACAGGAAACGTCTAATTCTAATTTCTCTGCATGAAAAGTTCTAAGGTAAGGGAAGGTGGTCTGTATCTTTGTGTAGTAAAAAGGCAGTTGTGATTACAGTCTGGGGCCCCCTTCATTTTTCCAATTCTCTCTTTCCTTCTATTTGCCCTTCCATCACTTATTCCCTGCTCCTCCACTCCCGTTCCTCCTCTCTGCACTACCAATTCCATTCGGGAATGGTCTCCCCATACTCCTCCTTCTAAGAAAATCTCAAGATCCACCTTCATTGCAAGACCTCCCTACAGTAACCAATCTCAGCCGTTCTTCATTCCTCATGGTGCAGGGGGTCTGCAATTACACTGTTCAAGGATTGAGCTGTGTGGCTAAGACTGATTTTTCTAATTAATCTATAAATTCACAGAGGGCAAGAGCTGGATTAAATATTTTCTTGCTCTGTAAAATCACTCCTTTCTCCCTAACAGTGGCTGTACTGGTCGGATCCTATTGCATTTCCTTCTTCTTGCTCTCTTTCCAGTTATTTACTTTTCTCATTTTTCCTCTTCTTCCCTTTCTCTTCTTTTATTCCTTGTGTGTGCCCCAGGCTTGCCAGCGTTCTCTTTAGCTTATTTCTTTCCCTTTCTCTCCCTCCGGTTAGCCCTCCAAGGCTGAAGTTGTGACTGGCCCCTGACTTTGGATCCATTCTCCCCTTGCTTGTTAGATCTTTCATGCACCTAATTCCATGGTAAGAAGAAAGGCTGCATCTGAGAAAAGCAAAGGCATCATACGCTTTCTGTATTTGGGCGATTTATCCCCAGAGATTCCTGGCCTCACAAAAGAAGCCGTCTTCGGGGTAGCACACATCTGCTTCACACATTTTTTTTCTCTCCCATCCCCTCTCCACCCATCGCCACCCCCCTTGAATTCTCTCCACCGATTCTTGTGGTAAAATCTCACACATTTTCTCAATCTATATGCAAACCAGGTAGGATTGACAGCTGAAGAAAGCCGCATAGTGCCTGGGCTTAAAGTTTTCTGTTCTCCCTCAGAGAGAAAATCTTTGAGCTCTGTGACAGTGCCTCCAAGCCATGGCCCTTGTCCTATACTCTGCCCCAGCCCAGGCGAGTGCCTGACCCCTGCTAATGGGCAGGACCTCTCGCAGGCAGAGAGTGGGGGAGGAGGTAACCAGAGCCCCCGCATGCCAGTGATTCATGTTCTCTGAAGGGATCAGGATGTTATTAGAAACCTCGCCTGCCAAATGTGGGGCAAATGTAACCAATTTATTAATGCCGAGAAGCCAATGTGTGAAATTGGACCAAGAGGAGAGAGGCGGCCCCTCTCCCCACTTCCTGCTCACTGGCAGTGGCACAGGGAAGGTGGCTTACAAAGGGTTCTGTCTTCTGCTGGAGGACGTTACTGTAGTAATCATATGTGATAGTGACAACAAATATTCCTGGCTGAAGCTTCAAAGGGCAAGGAGATAATTGTATCCACTACGTCTGGCCTCGGCTGTGATGCAGCTTGCAGATGGTAAAGCATGTTTGGCTGTAACCTTGGTCCCTCTCTGTCCAGCCCTTGCTCCTTGCTGCTGGGATCAGGTGAGAACGGAGAAGTAAGAGTGCCCTGCCACTTGTTGTTCACAACTTCTCTCAATTTCTAGAACACTGATATTTTTATGCTGGCCATTTAGCTCCTTCAGAACTGTGTAAGTTTTCGTATGCCTCATTTTTATTGATTTGTCCTCACTGTCATTGATTTGTCCTCTAAATAAGTGATTAAGTGTTGCAAAAGCCACCAGAAGTCCCCATTTATTAAAGGATTACAATGTGGTGGATCTTTATTATATATTGTTTCATTTACTCCCCATACCAATGACACTATGAGATAGGTATTGTTATTACTGTTTTTCAGTTGAGGAAACTGAGTTTAGAGAGTTAATGAACTTGTAGGCTTAAGTGAACAGGATTTGGACCTATGTCTGTGTTTCAGTTTGTAAAAGCTGCCAGAATGCCATATACCAGAAATGAAATGGCTTTTAAAAAAGGGAATTTATTAAGTTGCAAACAGTTCTAAGGCTGTGAAAATGTCCAAATTAAGGCAAGACAATAAAAATGTCCAAACTAAAGCATTCAGGGAGAGATACCTTGGCTCAAGAAGGCCAATGACGTTCAGGGTTACTCTCTCAGCTGGAAAGACACCTGGCAACATCTGCTAGCTTTCTCTCCTGGCTTCATTTCACAAGGATCCCTGGGGGTGTTTTCCTTCTGCATCTCCAAAGGTCTCTGGCTGTGCAGGCTCTGTTGGTTTTAAACCTTTTTCCAAAATGGTTTCCTCTTAAAGGGCTCCAGTAAGCCACACCACCTTGAATGGGTGAAGATGCATCTCCATGGAATCCATCTAATTAAAAGTTACCACCCACAATTGGGTGAGTCACATCTCCATGGGGACAATCAAAACAATCCCACTCAGCAATATTGAATGAGGATTAAAGGACGTGGCTTTTCTGGAGTACATAATAGCTTCAAACTGGCACAGTATATTTAATCAAAGCTTGTGCTCCCCACCATCTATTTCTTGTAAGAAATAGAGATTTCTTGTAAGAAATAGAGATCCCATGAAATCCTTGGTAGTCTGGTAGTGGTTGGGAAGCAAGCATGGAGAATTTTCTCACTAAGGCTGAATTGTGAAGTCTTGTATTTCAGAGACCAGCTTTAGAAGAATTGGCTTACAATTTTTAAAATGGACACACATTTTACAGAGCATAAATAAATCTGTTTATGGTGACTCTTAGACACTTCAGAACCTTATAAGATGTCAGGCCTGTTGGGGTTGGCATCATTGTTATTGTACAAGACTGACTAGGGGGATGAGAGACATGATCTGATTGTCTTAGAGTTTTAGCTGATTAGATTCTGCATGAATATAGTTTATTTTGTGATTCAGATGTGTCATATCAAGGTAGTTTTTAGCAGAGAAGTCTGTTTAGTAAATTTAGGGTCTCGTTCATAGCTCTTTTATGAAAGACCAACACTTGCTAACAGAAGTTAAAGTTTTAAGTTGATCACAGATATGATTATTTCAAGATATTGACGATTATTTTAAGGTATTGATGAAGTTCCCATACCCAAATACTATTAAATCCACAAAATCATTTCTTCTGGAAATATACTGGATAAATTATGTTGTCATGCCCAGATAAGCGTTATGTGCCTAATTAAGGGCAGAACTACCTTCTTATCTATGGCAATTTTCCCTCCTCCTCCTCTTCTTTCCAATGAGAATTTAACTACTAGGTCCTGAAGCTGGCTGTGGGCCATGAGGTAGAGGTAGCTGGCTCGCCATTTGGAATGGAGGAAGCCCAATTATGGAATCACTGAGATCTGACAGGAAGTTCCAGTTCCAAATGTGAATGAAAATCCAGTCCTACACTACTTGTCATTTTTGGCATCTAGAAGAGCTTCCATATTTCCTCCTTCTTCTATAAACTGTTCATTTCCTTCCCCAAATCCTCTTAGAGGAATAAATTACCCACTGAGAAGCAATATTTTAAGTCAATGAAGTCACATTTATGTAGTTAAGAACATGTTTTTTAAGGTCTGAAAAAACAAGACAGTTTTGTTGTCTCTTTGTGGTCGCAGTGAAGGGCCCCAAGAACTTGGAGACTATGTCATCCTCTAAGACTTGGGTTAATAAAATTCACCCTCATTGCCAGTGATTAGTCATCTGTTATAAGAATAACAACAACTTCAAAAATGGTAACAGTAGTAATAATGTTAAGAAATTGCCTGTGTATGTATGAATCCAATCAATCACTGAGCAGGATGTGCGCCAAAGGAGACATGGCCGAAACATAAGCGTAATTTAGAAGGAGGAAACGGAATCAAATATGTTCTAATCTATCTGGAGAATAGCTGTAAATAGGGATTGGCACTGAAGGACAATAAAGGAACATCTGAAGAGTGCTTATATATTTCCAAATGTCTTGGAGCATCATGGTTTTGTTGGCAAGATTTTCCTGTATGGAGAGGTCACACCCCGCAGTTGGTAGGCCAAGCCTGGCCCATAGACAAGTTTTGCTTGGCTCACAGAGTACTAATGCATAGTAATTTTTTAAATTGAATTAGTTGTCAACTAATGTCATGTAGAAAAATCCGGGTTTCCAGCTTTTCTTGAAAAATTGGGACAACTTGGATTAGCCATGCTGGCATTCTGCCCGGCAACAATGGGCTATACGCATTGGCAGTGATTAGCCATCTATTAAAAGGATAAAAACTATTCTGAAAATGATAACAGCAGTAATAATAATATAAAGAAATTGACTACGTATGTCAATTAAAGGAACGGCTACACCCCCTTTAAGAAGGGCATGTGTTCTCCAGGTTGCCACATTCTCCACTATTGCCTTTCATTGTCCACTCTCTGTTCTGCTTCACTTGGTTATGTTATATTCTTTTAAGGCCCTTGTTCTAGTTTGCTAGCTACCAGAATGCAATATAACAGAGATGGAATGGCCTCTAAAAAGGGGAATTTAATGAGTTGCTTGTTTACAGTTCTAAGGCTGAGAAAATGTCCTAATTAAAACAAGTCTATAGAAATGTCCAATCAAAGGCATCCAGGGAAAGATACCTTGGTTCAAGAAGGCCAATGGAGTTCAGGGTCTCTCTCTCATCTGAGAAGGCACATGATGAACACAGTCACAGTTTCTCCCTTGGCTGGAAGGGCACATGGTGAGCACAGCGTCATCTGCTAGCTTTCTCTCCTGGCTTCCTGCTTCATGAAGTTCCATGGGAGGTGTTTTCCTTCTTCATCCTCAAAGTGCTGGCTGATGGACTTTCTGCTTCATGCTGCTGCAGCATTCTCTGCTCTCTCTGGATCTCTCATTCTCCAAAATATTTCCTCTTTTATAGGACTCCAGAAACTTATCAAGACCCACCCAAATGGGTGGAGATATATCATCATCTAATCCACTTTAACAACCACTCATGATTAAATCACATCTCCAGGGAGATGATCTGATCACAGTTTCAAACATACAGTATTGAATAGGGATTATTCAGCCTTTATGAAATGGGATTTTGATTAAAACATGGCTTTTCTAGGGGACATACATCCTTTCAAACCAGCACAGCCCTGTTGACTTTTGAGTTGTGACTGACCTTTAGTAGGTAAGCATGCCTTCAGCTACTTAAGTTAACATTAGCTTCTGAGAACCCAAACCCTCTTGTTCTGATTCCATGCTCAGCATGCAACTTTCTGAGTGTTCAGCTTCCCATGTAATGTGCCTATAGGGAAAGGATACATGCCTGCCCTGAGCATGTTGGTCTCCGTCAGGAAGTGGCAGAGAGGAGATGTAAAGGACTTAGGCTTTGGAGTCAGATGAGTCTATTTCCAACGTTGGCATTGACTCTTGCTAGATAAGGTTACCCTGAGGCCTCTTAGCACCCTGCCAGTTACCTTCTCCTGGAGTTGTTGGCCTGAGTCACCTGGAATCACATATCAGAATATTCAAATTTTAAAAACATTTTTAAAAGCAAAATTGATACCTCTAAGAGACAAACAAACAAGCTTTAGCTTCTCTGGAGAGAGTGCACATCCCAAAAGGATAGAAAGCTGTTGATCAGAATCTTAAACTCTGTAAAGCTTATCTGTCTTAGAGAGGCAGCAGGGTGAATGATGTATGGAAGAGAATTTGAATGTGGGAGACTTGTGTTCAAATCCTAGTTCTTTCTCGTATTAGCCACATGAAATTATGAAAGTCATTAATTGTCCTGAGCCTCCAAGATAGTAATTCCTGCCCTGTATAGCTAATAAAATCTTCATGAGGATCAAATGAAACACTATATAAATTGTAAAATGTATGGAATTGATAGTGTCAAAGCTTTCATAAGCCCCAGCGAATGCAAAAGCAGAGGTAAAAGGAGAAAGGATCCAAGGAGAAGTCCACACCTCGAGTTTCTAGCTGCCAGGGTACTGCTCACATTCCAGAGATGAGTGCCAGGCTTGGAACATTCCATAACAACCAAAGCCCAGAGTGTAAATCAAACCAGACTCTGGTTTGTGAAATAAACAATATCATCCAGCGATGACAGTGTTAGTAGGTTTAGGACCTCACTTTACGTAACCGGTACGTTCCACAACCCTTCAGGTAAGATGAAAATCGTGAATAAAAAGCAAACCCCGCAATTTAATACATATTTTATATATAAACATACCTATCACATATTTTTTTTTACATGGGCAGGCACCGGGAATTGAACCCGGGTCCTCTGGCATGGCAGGCGAGCATTCTTGCCTGCTGAGCCACTGTGGCCCGCCCCCATCACACATTTTTTTTTTTATAAATAAGGCAAATAAATACTCTAGTAAAATAAGTTAATAAAATTAGTCATAGGAATAATTTAAAAATTTTTAGTTTTCTCTCCCTTTTTTTTTTGTCAATCACATATATCTGAATTTGCACGTGTTGAGCTCCTGTAAAATGAGGTCCTACTATAAACGACAACAAAGAGGGCAGTTTGGCAGAACCTATTGAAATTTTAAATGTATGTACGTGTTGACTCAGCAATTCCGTTCTAGGAAATTACCCTATAGAAACACATGCACAAGTGGACAAGGAACCCCGTTCAAGGATGTTCAAGACAACATCATTTATAGTATAAATTAATAGGGACTGGTTAACAAACTTTGCATGTTCTTACGATCATTACTATTTGAAAGAATGATGTAGATACATATGTACTGAAATGGACTGGTGTCTGTAATGTGTGAAGGAGTGAAAAATATATACAGTGAGACCGTATTTCTTTGTTAAAAACTATGCATACACATGTACATAGACAATTTCGAAGCATATACAGACCTAACTTTTAACAGTGGCTTATACTGAGGGGTAGAGCGGAATGCAAGAAAGGGACTCTCATTTTTTGCTTGATGCTGTTATATTACTTCTTTTAATATTAGTTTACAAGGATCATGCATTCCTTTTGTAATTTTTAAAATGCAACTAAAAATCAAAAGGGAGAAGAGAACCAATATCTGTACGAGTAAAAATTAAATGTAATTAAAAAACTATATCTGCTGGTAGGAGTCATACCTCGGGATAAAGCCAGGGCGCAGAGGAGAATCACCCCCCAGGGTGTGTGCGGTGCTCTCCCACAGGCTTGAGCGCCGCATGTTGGGTGCCAGGCTTGTTCTGTACTTTGCCCGTCGCTGCTGGCATAGTCGCTCTTCCTGTGGCCGCTGTTGGAAGTGGCAGCGGGGAGCAGTGGAAGATGTGGTGCTGCTAGTTGTTCTGAAATTGATGGTTGCAACCCTTGTTTCAAATCATGTGCAGGAGGCAAAGCCCGGGTCTCTACAAAAGGCCCTCGGGCTGTCCTTGAGAATTTTTTTAATTTTATTTTTTTCATTGTGCAAAATAATCTTATATACAAAAAAAGCAATAAATTTCAAAGCACAGCACAAGAATTAGCTGTAGAACAGATTTCAGAGGTTGGTATGGGTTGCAATTCCATAATTTTAGGCTTCTAGCTACTCCAAGACACTGGAGACTAAAAAGAATATCAATATAATGATTTGGCAGCAGTCATGTTCATTTGTTAAATCCTACCTTCTCTGTTATACTTCCAACCTTCTTTGTTATTATGTAGCACGAGTGAAATAATAGTAACATGTTTTGTGCCTTTAAGATATGTCTTTTAAGTAGGAGAATACTTATATATTTATTTTAATTGACAAATAAAAAAACGACACACAAACACAAATATTCTTAACATGCAAACAGTCCATCCACGTTGTACAATCAGTGGCTCACAATATCATCACTTAGTTGTGTATTCATCACCATGATCATGCTTTAGAACATTTGCATCACTCCAGAAAAAGAAATAAAAGGAAAAAAGAGAAAGCTCATAATGCCATATCTCTTATGCCTCCCTCTCATTGACCACTAGTATTTCTATCTACCCAATACATTTTAACATTTGTTCCCCCTATTATTTATTTTCAATCCATATTTTTGATTTATCTGTCATGCAGTAGATAAACAGAGCATCAGACAACAGGTTTTCACAATGACAGTCACATTGCGAAAACTATATCATTATACAATCATCTTCAAGAAACATGGCTCCTGGAATACAGCTCTACAGTTTCAGGAACTTCCCTCTAGTTTCTCTAATGCACCTTAAACTAAAAAGGGAAATCTATATAATGTGTAAGAATAACCTCCAGGCTAACCTCAAGACTCTGTTTGAAATCTCTCAGCCACTGACACTTTATTTTGTCTCATTTCTCTCTTCCTCCTTTCGGTCAAGAAGGTTTTCTCAATCCCTTGATGCTCAGTCCCAGCTCATTCTAGGATTTCTGTCCCGTGTTGCCAGGAAGGTCCACACCCCTGTGAGTCATGTCCCACGTAGAGAGGGGGAGGGTGGTGAGTTTGCTTGTTGTGTTGGCTGAGAGAGAGAGAGGCCACATCTGATCAACAAAAGAGGTTCTCTTGGGAGTGACTCTTAGGCCCAATTTTAAGTAGGCTTAGCCTATCCTTTGCGGGAATAAGTTTTGTATGAATAAACCCCAAGTTTGAGGGCTTGGCCTATTGATTTGGTTGTCCCCACTACTTGTGAGAATACCATAAGTAGGAGAAAATTTTTTAAATAAACAAAACCTAGTATGTAACCTTATTGTAAATTTCCAGTAGATCTGTAAAAATGTTTGCTTATTTTTTTAATCACCAAATTATTCTTTAAACTTATGAAAGGAAAGATTGTTTTTCTCTCTGAACATGAATAAAAGATTCCTTACCCAAATGGAAATTGTTAGATAAGTTTGCTATGCAATACAGAAAGCAATTCCTTTTATATTTATGTCTGCATGTGTGTATATAGATAGGGAGGTAGATAAAGATCCAGAGAAAGGGAGAAAGAGAGAAATCCTTACTGAGAAAGATGGAGGACTCCTGCTTTTACCAGAGGCAATTTGGGATTGTCAGCTGGACAGACCCTGACCCTGATGCTTGGCTGCCCAGCTGAGATCATTGAATTTGGATCCCTGAACACGGGTCAAGGGAGGTGAACATGGTGGCCATGGTAAAAGTGGTAAGGTTTGAGGGTGGGTGGCAGGCAGGCAATCATGCACCCCGGCAGGCTTGTCGGAGTTAAAACCATATTAGCTGCCCCTCATGGGCCCATGTCCCAGAGACATTTCTATATCTTTTTCAGCCCAGTTACTTTTTCTACAACTTGTCAATCATATGCCAGAGAGGCATGTGCCTGCTCACACTTACTCATCTATCGAATCATTCCATTAACACCTCTTATGCTCTGGGAATGTAAAGATGACTGAAAAGACGCCCTTTTCTTCAACAGCTAGACAAAGGAACCAAGAAAACAGACACCTAGTGCACAGCACCCCCAGAAGCCATAAAGGAAACCAGTACGTTACATTTGAGATTTTAAAATTTAAAACATCTAAAAGACAAAAAAAAAAAAAAACCCAAAAAACCAAAAACCCATGGCCAAAGCTCAAGGACAAAAGATGATTGGTAAAAATATTCAAAACGGATATGACAGATAAAAGATTAATTTGCTTAATTTTCAAAGGGCTTTTCCAAACCAAAAGAGATAAATTGAAAAAGGTAAACAGCATAAACAGGTAGTTTGACCTGAAATGTGTGAAAATATGTTCAACCTCCATGAAAATTTTTTAAAATGCAAACCAAAACCATAAAGTCAACAGATAGGCAACTTTTGATCTATTTTGTATTGGAAAGTAAATATTAAAATAAGTGAATTCATATACTGTTGGTGAGAATTTAAATTGGTGCATTTTGACACTATGTTTCCAATTTTAAATGTCCTTTGAGCCACACTAGATATTTATACTTTCAAAAGTACCCTAAGAGAATTCCTCAAAATCTAATATTCTGTTCTTCCAAGGATATTCAAAAGGGTGAAAAGACAACCAACTCAATGGAAGAAAATATTTGGAAACCATATATCAGGTAAGGATTAGATATACAAAATATATAAAGAAATTCTGCAACTCAACAATAAAGACAATAAAGACAACCCAATTTAAAAATGGGCAAAAGACATGAATAGACATTTTTCTAAAGAGGAAATACAAATGGCATAAAGCACAAGGAAAGATGCTTAGCTTCACTAGCCATCAGGGAAATGCAAATCAAAGCCACAATGAGATATCATCTCACATCTACTAGAACAGTCTCTATTCAACAAACAAGAAACTACAAGTGTTGGAGAGGATGTGGAGAAATTGAAACACATATTCACTGCTGGTAGGAATGTAAACTATGAGGACAGTTTGGCGGTTCCTTAAGAAGCTAAGTGTAAAGTTACCTTATGACCTGATGTTCAACCCTGGTGAACAGCTAGTTTGCTAGCTGCCAGAATGCAATATCCCAGAAATGGAATGGCTTTTTAAAAGGGGAATTTAGTAAGTTTTTAATACTTTAACAAACTGTAAACTCGTTTACAGTTCTAAGGCTGAGAAAATGTCCCAGTTGAAACAAGTCTATAGAAATGCCTAATCAAAGGCATCCAGGGAAAGATACCTTGGTTCAAGAAGGCCAATGAAGTTCAGGGTTTCTCTCTCAAGTGAGAAGGCACATGGTGAACACAGTCAGGGCTTCTCTCTCAGCTGGAAGGGCACATGGTGAGCATGGCATCATCTGCTAGCTTTCTCTCCTGGCTTCCAGTTTCATGAAGCTTCCCAGGAGGCGTTTTCCTTCTTCATCTCCAAAAGTTGCTGGCTCATGGACTCTCTGCTTCGTGATGCAGCATTCTTTGCTCTCTCCAAATCTCCCATTCTCCAAAATGTTTCCTCTTTTATAGGACTCCAGTAAACCAATCAAGACCCACCCAAATGGGTGGAGACATGTCCGGTTTAACAATCACTCTTGACTAAATCACATCATCCAGGGAAATGATCTGATTACAGTTTCTAACATACAGTATTAAATAGGGATTATTCTACTTTTTTTGAAATGGGGTTTTGATTAAAACATGGCTTTTCTAGGGGGCATACATCCTTTCAAACCAGCACACCTGACAATCCCTCTACTTGGGATATACCCAGAAGACTGAAAACAGGGACATAAAGAGACGTTTGCAGACCAATGTTCATAACAGCGTTATTCACAATTGTCAAAAGATGAAAACAATCCACGTGTCCATCAGCAAATGAGTGGATAAACCAAATATTGTATATACATATGATGAGATACTATGCACAGTAAGGAGGAATGAAGTCCTGAAGCACACAGCAAAATGGATGACGCTTGAGAGCATTATGTTAGGTGAAATAAGCTAGACACAAAAGGATGAGTACTGTATAATCTCACCTATATGAATTACTTATAATACGTAAACTCATGTTCATAAAACAGAATATAGGTTACTAGGACATAGAATGAAGCTAAAGAATGGGGAGTGGTTGCTTAACATGCGCAGAATGCTTAACCAGGTTGAACTTAAACATCTGGAAATGGACAGAGGTGCCGGTATTCTCACATAATTGTGAGAAGAATTAACAGTGATGGCCAGTGTGTGTGTGTGAACAGTGATGACCTGTGTGTGAACAGTGATGACCAGTGTGTGTGTGTGTGTGAACAATGATGACCAGTGTGTGTGTGAACAGTGATGGCCAGTGTGTGTGTG
>PVIY010006210.1:0-45742 GCA_004026745.1 Myrmecophaga tridactyla
TATATATTGCCCTATAGATGTTCTTTAGGGTTGACTGGAATGATCCTGGTTGGGGTTTGGCAGGTTATGATAGGTAGCAAGGTCTAACTTAAGCTTAGGTAAGAGCAACCTCCAGAGTAGCCTCTCAACTCTATTTGACCTCTCTCTGCCACTGATACTTTATTAGTTACACTTCTTTTCCCCTTTTTGGATAGGATAGAATTGTTGATTCCACAGTGCCAGGGCTGGACTCACCCCTGGGAGTGATCTCCCATGCCGCCAGGGAGACTTTCACCCATGGATGTCATTCCCACGTAGTGGGCAGGGAAATGCTTCCTGCCCTCATATTTTATTCCCCCCTAGCACTTAAGGGGGAAAAAGAGCTACACATTTTCTAAGTAAGTTTTATAAAGGCATCCCAAGGTTTAACTCAGCATGTTACCTTGACTTCCCAGTAAAGAAAACACTAAGATGAAAATATTAAAGTGTTAAAATAACTACCCCCCAAAGCTTCTAATTTTGCTTAAAAGTTCAGAGGTATGTTGGGACTTTATCTCAACATAGAGTTCTTTTAACTGCAGGTGGATGCTGTCAAACAGACTTAACCAAATGTAATTGCCTCTGAGCAATGGGAGTATCCCATGGAATTGCATCTAATGGGTCCTTTATATCCTTCCTGCTTTTGAGACAAAAGGCTGGGGAAACCTACTGACTCAGAACTACTGTCGCTTGAGGCAATGTGGACAAATTTCAAAAGCATGTTAAGCAAGAGAAGCCAAACACCAGCATACATAGAGTATGATTGCATTTATGTGAAGATCAAGAAGAGTTGAAACTGGTCTGTGGTAATAGAAGTTAGAATAGTGTTTAGAGACATTGACTGGAAGGAACTTGAGGGAACTTTCTGAAATGATAGAAATATTCTGTATCTTGACCTGGTTGGTGGTTACACAGATGTTATACCTAAGGATAAAATTCACCCACCTGTATATTTAATTCTGTTTAAATTATGTGTTAATAATAATAACAACAACAATAATATGTAGGTCCAGGAGCTAGATATCATGTGAATACACAACACACAAGCACACACACTCACACACACTCATACTGTATTCTTGAGCTGATATACTGAGAAACTTTGCATGCTACTGCCCTCTGGTATACTCCTAATATATATTAGTATATTAAGGGCTCTGGGAAACACTGCAGAAAGGAAGTCCGTTTAACCCATTATATGCCAAGTGTTTGTGAGCATGAATTCTTTTATTGGTCTACCTATCACTCTTCAGATCATGAGTTGAGAAATGTTGGTATACAAAATTATTCATTTCACATAAGGAGAAATGCCCATAGTCTTTTGTCCCTTATAACCAAAATCTTGACTAAGAATGTGTTTTTTGAGGAAACTTGCATCCTCACCAAACAGTAAACCACTAAATCTGGAACATAACATATGCTCATGCTGTGGATATATAAAGTTTTGCAAGGCATGAGCAGAATTTCTAGAACAAAAAATCTGCAGAAAGTAGGCCACCATAAATACTTTTGGTGGTTTCATGAAGCACCCTGCAATTGTTACTCTGCTGGGATCTGCCTATGGCTCCCAGTGTGAAGTTCTTGATTTGCTAACTTTGGGTTTGGAAAATTTTATATTTCATTTATAATGTGGCCTACTAAATAGGCTACAACTCAGGGCCTCCACTGCTCACATTACCTACCTAGAGCTAGGCATGATACCCAAAGTATTTATCAACTTGTGGGCATGGACAATGTAGTCAGTGAAACCATATACTCCAGAAGAAAACATGTTCTTAATCCATTCCTAGGGGTGTGAACCCATTATAAATAGGAACTTTTGAAGATGTTATTTTTAGTCGAGGTGTGGACAACTGAATCAGGATGGGTTTTAATCCTGTTCCTGGAGGCCTGCTAGAAAAGGCCACAGGAAAAAAGCCATGGGGAAAAGCATAAAGTCAGAAGTCAATGGAACCCAGAAGAGGAAGGAGAGGACATCGCCATGTGACAGGAATGCCAAGGAACCCAAGGATTGCCAGCCCTCCAGAATGCTGCTGAACCAGGGAGGAAGGATGCTGTCTAGTCTCTGAAACTGTGAGCCAATAACTGTTGTTAAGCCAGTCCATTTGTGTGGTATTTGTCATAGCAGCCTGGAAACTAAGGTAGGCAGTGAACAATCTGTTGTGTGGATACTGACCAGCACTGAATATCACCTTGCATAGAGCGAAATGTGGGCCTTGCTTTGAGACTGAAAAGGTGGAATGATTGGATAGATACGAAAAGGCTGTAAACCAGAAACTCCTACAACTAGAATTGTTTACATGAATTAAGACATTGCATCTTGAGAAGGCTTTATCTAAGAGACAGGATAATATAAATGGCAAAGCCATCAGTGTTTGATTTGTTACTAAAAAAGTCTCACTGCAAAGTGGCGTCCTATGAAATGAGATACATGATGGGTAAGTCTGGTGAAGGAGGAAGTAAAAGAGAGTCGATGACAATTACTATTCATTCTTTTTAAAACTTATTTTATTTGGTTCAAAAAGATTTGAAACATTCACAGGGAATAACATTGGCCACTTCAGTTAGTTGTCTTTAACAAGTTGCAAGTAGAAGCAATTTGAAATAGTGTTGAGGCCCATAACTTAATAAAGAAACCATTTCCAATGCAAAAAAAAATAGCATTATTTGGGAGAGGGGGTGGTAGAGGGTATACTGGGAGAGGAGGTGAGGCAGTGTGTAGCCTATTTTCACAGTGACTGCAAAGCGGGGGATAAAATATCTTGCACACACCATCTGTGTACTGTGTACAGCTAGTGCTGGAATTAACTCAACTCACAGATCTCCATATGGGCTATTTCAGAGCCAGCCTAGTTTCATAGTGACTACAGAATAGGGGCTAAAATATCTGATCATGGCTGATCTGCTCCCTCCTTCCTCTTCCCTAACCCAGTCTAAAGCCAGACAAGGGGACAGGCACTGTAGGCAAAGGACTAGTAGCTATAAAATGGCAACTGGGCTCAGCCTTTTGGAAGCAGGTAGGAGAGAAGAGACAAGGAGTGACAAAGCAAAATTTTGGAAGACATGACAATGATCCAGGGCCTATATCCTTCTTTTTTAACCAATGTTCCTCTCAAACCTCTCAATACAGACCATACCCCATCATCCACGCTTGTACAGTGGAGTATTTAAACTTTGTACATTCCAAAGAAACTGTCCGTTGCCTGGCTTCTGAGAGATGGCTCCCAAAACCTTGGACCAGCCTGCCTGGTAAGTGTATCTGGGACCTTAGAACAGGTCAGATAGTCTATGCTAACAATGTGACTCACTGTGGGGGCCTTGGGACATGCTATAATCAGTTTAACCACTGGAGGAACTAAAGATCAAATGATAAGTTCAACCACACAAGTGCCTCCTGTCTATGTGGCCGGCCCCAAATAAAAACCCTGGGCACCAAGGCTCAGGTGAGCTTCCCTGGTTGGCATTACTCTCCATGGCACACATCATGGCTCAGAGAATTAACTGCTGTCCATACGACTCCATGGGGAGAGAACCTCTGGAAGTTTGCTCCTGGTTTTCTGCACTCTACCCTATGTACTTGTTACCTTTGCCAATTTTACTCTGTATCCTTTCACTGTAATGAACTATGACAAGAAGTATAACAGCCTTTGAACCTGATGGTGGTCTTGGGGAACCCCCACCCACAATGCTGCTGTATAACCAGCTGAAGGTAGCACTAACCCAGACTGTCCTCTTCCAGATAGTCACAGGCTGTGAGACACATGCTCTCCCTTTCCTGTCATTAACTTCCATTATTTTCATCTGGTCCCTGACTCCTGAAAGCTCAAAGATGAGCTTCTTTCAGACCCATGGTCAGTCTTGACCAAACTGCCAGAGTTTCAGTGGGCAACTAATCCTCCAACCAAGCATCATCTTGAGAGAAGGGCACTCACACTTCCTTCCTGTCCACCCTGGGTATTGGCCAGGCTTCCACTTTGGTTTTCTAGCTACTCCAAAGTCACCTCTCTGACACCCCAGAAACAAAGTCCTGTCTTAAACACCAACCAATGATTAAAGCCCAGACCCTGTGTTCCTACTTCTTGCTGCTCTTCTTTACCTAGGGCTTGTCCCTATTGTCCATGTTCCTAGGGGCCCACTGACCAATCCCAGACTGATCACCCCTGATCCAGGCTCCGGCCTAGTCCACTGCCTGAAGTTCAGCTCTCTGATACTGCTGAACTGGCCTCAAATTCATTCCCACAGAGTATACTGTCCAAAGGGAGGGACAGACCAAACTTGAATAGCCTTTTTCCCACTCAGTGCTATCCCTGTCTTGGCCTCCACCAGACAAGATATTCTGTCCTTTGTTACTGGGGAACTTAAAGTCATTGGATCATTTTGGGAAGTAGAAAAATTGTATGCCAAGTCATCGTGTTACTCACTTTTTCAGCTATACCAGGATCTATCTCCTCTTTCTAAACTGCTCACTTAACTCCTACTCATTTTTTGGGTCTCAGTTTATGTGTTAATTCCTTGGGGAAAACTTTTTGGTCAGGTGCCTGGTTTAATACTTTTATAGAGCCCAGTCTTTTCCTTCCAAGCTGTTCAGCTGTGTTTGCAATTATTGTCCCCTGTAGACCATGAGCTGAATGAATGCTATGCCCATTTTTGTTCACCATACAACGGTATGCAGGCTACCCAATACAGCTCTCTTGAATTAAAAATGAAGTGTATGAACCATGTCAAAATTACTTTGTCTTTTAAATTATCGTGCTGTCCACTCCTATATCTGCTTACTCAGCCTTCATAGGTTTTGCTCTTGTGATTTCATAATCTGTTCACAACTTAAAAAAAAAATTAGAGAAGCATCAGTCAGTTGCCAAGGCAACACTCTCATAATTGTGGGGGAAAAAGACAGCCATGTGGGACACAGTTGACAGGGAATGAGGATCAGCTGTGCTCTTTCTCCACACCTCGTCTCTGATGGTGCAAGGGAATGGGGGGCTTGCAGTACTGAGCAGGCTAAACAACCACAACAGAGAATGGGTATTTCCTTGCAAAAATGGATGCAACTAGGAATCCAAAGGAAGTAGATTGATGCTTTCTTTTTAAATACACTACCTCCAGTTCAGATAGAAGCCACCCATGAGTTTTGTCTTTTTTTTTTATATATCCAGAGCTTTATTTTTATTTATCTTTTGTATGCTGTATGGTGGGGGTCACATTTCATTATTTCTCCACTGAGTATCCCATTATTGCAGCACCATTTGTTGATTTTGGGGGGCTGAGGGGTGAGTGCATAGGCCAGGAATCAAATGCGAGTCTCCTACATGGCAGGTGAGAATTCTACTAGTGACCTACCCTTGCACCCCCAGAGAGTTTTGTCTTTTTACCTTTTAGAAGATGTATAACCTGATAGATGTTAATCTCACTTAACCTCGGTCTCCTTAGCTTCCTGAGATATATGGTAAGTATGCTTTCCAATGTGCTGTGAGGAATAATGAAAAACAAGGAAAACACCTCAGAAAGTGCCTGCTGTAATACAGCAAGTGTTCAGCATTGTTCCCTACTCCCACAGTCTAGGAGAGAGCTTTTGAAACTGTTGATTCCCTTTCTCAAACACATGACCTTTCAGAATATATAAAAACAAGACTCATAATCCCCTCCCCTGTCTCCAGCAAAAGAAACAAACTTTCCCTCTTGTATGGGACAAGATTCAATTTGAACATACTCAAACTTCAGTCATTACTTAATTTAACCAGGGTGTCCTTCATCTTCTCGCAAGGAGATGTTCCATTGTTAATATGTCGTGTTTTCCTGTTTTGTGTCTTTACAGAGTTTCTACTTCTTGGATTGTAAGCTTTTGTCTTTGGCAATGGAAGTGTGGAATCATGGCTTAACCCCTGCCCCCGTCTTCATTTCCTTCTCTATAATGGAGCCCCCCAGTCACAGGCCTTCCCTTTAAGTGGAACATCTTGTCCTTCCCCTGGTCGATAATGTGGGGTCTATGGGATTCAGAAGATTTGCTGGAAGAGGGACTCAAATGCCAAAATGTCAAGCTGAATATCCCAAGAAATTGGAGCTCATGAGGAGAAGCAAGGAAGGAATCTCCCAATACAAACATTTTGAAGGGAAAGATAAAGTGTCAGGCCAACTCCTCCCATCCCTTCCATCAACATTCTCCCCATGTCATCTTAGGTAGTAGAGGTCATGATGGTGTTTGAAAAAATAAGCTGATGTTTGGAGAAGAAAATAGAGTGTGGCAAATGGGAGAGGAGTAGTTCCTCTTTCTTATATAGGTTGTTTCAAAGTGCCTTTTCCACAACCAAACCCTAGATCCAATGATGTTCATCTCTGCAAGTGATATCATGTAATCTCCTCCGATTTTGTGAGTCAGGCTCATCATTGCTTTCTTTACTTTATTCCAAGCCCCCAAAAGATCCTTTATCAAAGCTCTAAGGCTTATATTTTTTGCATTGTTGCTCTCCAGAGACACCTGAGCAGGTCATGTTTTCTCCTAAGCACGTGAAAGGAGTTGTTAACCAATTTGACCAGACCCAGACAGGGATTGCCAAAACAGGTCAGTCAACTTTCTACAGTGCAGAGGCTGGAAACTGCTTCTCAGAAGCTGAAGGGAAAATGTCACAACCCAATGGCTGGGCTGTGGTAGGGGGCTGTGATTGGTGCTGAGGAGAGGTGTCCAGAGGCCCAGGAGGTTGAGGTGAGTCAGGAGCCACTAGTCACCAGTGCAGGACTAAGATGAATCAGGAGTGGGGGCTGAGCCAGGGAACCAAGGCACCAGAGGCAGGGGTGGAAGGACAGTCTGCAGGACCAGTTAGGGTCATCATGGTAAAGCAGGCTCATACAGGCTCAGGCAGAACTGGAACTCTCTTTTTTTCTTTTAAAATAAGCATCCACAGAATTTGATATTCTCGTAAGTAGTGGGTACAACTATTTAATAGGCTGAGTCCTTGATCTTGGGGCTCATCCCTATGAAACTTACTCCTGCAAAGCATAGGCTAAGCTTACTTAAAATTCTGCCTAAGAGTCATCCCCAAAGAACCTCTTTTGTGGCTCAGATGTGGACTCTCTCTCTAAGCCAGCTCAGAAGGTGAACTCACTGCCTTCCCACCTGCATGGGTCATGACTCCTGGGCAACCAGGTAAATCTCCCTAGCAACCTGGGCAGAAATCCCAGGATGAGCTGGGACCTGGCATCAGGGATTGAGAAAGCTTTCTTGATCAAAAGGGAGAAGAGAGAAATGAGACACAATAAAGTGTCAGTGGCTGAGAGATTTCAAACAGAATTGAGAGGTTATCCTGGAGGTTATTCTCATGCATTATATAGATATCCCTTTCTGGTATATGTTGTATCAGAGTGGCTGGAGGGAAGTGCCTGAAACTGTTGAGCTGTGTTCCAGGAGCCTTGATTCTTGAAAATGACTGTATAAAGATATAACTTTTAAAATGTGACTGTGTGATTGTGAAAACTTTGTGTCTGATGCTCCTTTTATTTAGGGTATGGACAGAGGAGTAAAAAAAAAAGAAGAAGAAATAAGTAATAGAGGGAGATAAAAGGTAAAGATTGGGTAGAATGAGATACTGTGGGAGGAGTTAGGGGTATGGGACATATGAGTTATTTTTTTTCTTTTTCTGGAGTGATACAAATGTTCTAAAAATGATCATGGTGATGAATACACAAGAATGTGATGATATTGTGAGCCATTGATTGTGCACCATGTATGGAATGTATGTGTGTGAAGATTTGTCAATAAAAATATTTTTTAAAAACAGAGAAAATATGCATATAAATATATTTATATTATTATGTTATATTATTATTAAATATGCTTGAATATGTAAATACATTTTATCTAGTATATTTAGATGTTTTAATTAGCCTGCAATTTTCTTGGAAACAAACTTCCCTTGCATTTTTTTAACCAGTTTTTGCTGCTGTTGTTTTTTTTGCTACCAACTATCGTCCATGGTTTACACTAAGGTTCACTGTTTGTGTTGTGCAGTTCTATGTTTTCTTTTAAATTTTAGTTTAGTATCTGTATATCTAACCTAAAATTTCCTCTTTTAACCACGTTCAAATATATGATTCAGTGCTGTTAACTGTATTCACAATGTCATGAAATATCAGAACTCCTGCCCTCCCCTTCAAGCAACTTCTCTCCTCTCCCCAGAGACAACCAGATAAGCCCTCTGCCATATATCCTAGCATATAAATAAAATAGCCTTTTATTCTGGGTATTTGAGCATATGTATATCTGGTTCCTCCACATCAAATGCTACATTCCTTTTTTTTTTAAAAAAAAATCAAATGAAATTTAAATCTAAGTCCCCATCCTCCATCTCTGGGGCTTCCCCACCCCAGAGCACAAAGATCCCAGAATCCGGTGCCAGCCAGGGTATGGTAGGAGGGAGTGAGAGGAATTCATCGGATGTGGGAGCCCATAAAGTCCCGTCAAGTCCAATGACTGCTGATTCTGTGCCGCATTGGAGGCACTGGGCACTGGCATCTCTGACAAGCTTGGCTACCCTGTTCCCTGAGCATTCGCCACCCCCTGGGGCAACATAAAGTTCCCCTCTCAGTATAATCCCCTACCTCTGTTTCTTTTTGGTCTGAGGGAAATCTTTCCCTCTCTCTAGCTTCTTGTTACCCTTTAGTCATTTTCTTTCTTCTTTCCTGGCACTCAAAGACACTCCCTGGTGTAAGTTCTTTAATGGGTTTAGGATTTTACAAGACACAGGAAGAGCTACCAACTTCTAACAGCTTTGGTTTTCTGCTCTGATGAAATCACTAAAGCAAAATTACTGCCTTGAGGTAGGCAGTAAAGAGAGAGAAATGCACAAAATAAAATAAAACACACACACAAATATAACAAGATTACATAATGATTCCTATTATACATAATATTCTACAGCTTGCTTTTTATTAACTGATGAATAAACTGGACATATTTCCTAGCCAGCATATTTAGACTGCCATCTCCTGTCTTGAACAACTGAGCAGCATTATATTCCATAATTCATTTAGCTATTTCTCTCTTAATGGAGAAGTTGGTTCTTTTCATTAAAAAAAAAAAGCAATGAACACACTTGCACATATTTCTTTGCACATATACCCAATTCTGTAGGAGAGAATTTTAGACATGGAATTACTGGGTGAGTGGACATGTGATTTTTGTGTTTAAGTAGATATTGCAAACCTTTTAAAAAAAATTCTGGACCAATCTATACTTCCACGGTATCTGTGACTACCTTTTCCACACATTCTCACCAATCCTAATCATTACCTCATTATCATTTTCTTTTTTCTACCAATCTTGTGGATGAAAAATAGTATTTCATTATTATTTTGCTTTACATTTCCCTAATTACTGAAAAGGTAATTGTCTAATGAAGCTTATTGGCCATTTCTATTTCTTTCTCATGAATTATCTTCTCCTAGCGTCTATTAGTTTTAAAAAACATTTTCTCTTCGATTCTAAGGAGAATGCATTTTTTTATATTTCATGGATATTAATTCTTTGTCTTACGTAAGTTACAATGTTTCACTCCAGTTTGTCACTTGTTTGTCAACTTTGTTTAAGGTTGAAGTTCTGACTTAATTGGTAAAGGGTGGAGATTGTCATCTGGAAGGTGCTCAAAGCTCCCCCAGGTGGTTCTAATCAGCAAGGCCAGAGAACTTTTTTTATTGTATAGTGTAACATATATACAAAGCAAAGAAACAAAAAAAGCAATAGTTTTCAAAGCACTCTTCAACAAGTTTACAGGACAGATCCCAGAGTTTGTCATGGGCTACCATATGATCCTCTCATATTTTTCCTTCTAGCTACTCCAGAATATAGGAGGCTAGAGGGCTTAAATACTTTTTTATCATCACAATTGACTTTTTTTCCCTTCTTTTTTTGTGAACAGTAACACATATACAAAAAAGCTATAAATTTCAAAGTACAGCACCACAATTACTTGTAGAACATATTTCAACCTCTGACATGGCTTACAATTTCACAATTTTAGGTTTTTACTTCTAGCTGCTCTAAAATAATGGAGACTAAAAGAGATATCAATTTAATGATTTAGCAATCATATTCATTTGTTAAGTCCTTGTCTTCTATGTATAATTCCACCATCACGTTTGATCTTTCCATACCTCTCTTTGGGGTTGTTTGGGCTATGGCAATTCTAAGTTTTTGATATTGAGAGGGTCTGTCACTAATATCGGGTAGGGAGATGGAACTACCTGATGTTCTGGAGAGGCTGGGCTAGGTTTCAGGACTTATCTGGACCAGGGACACATCTGGAGGTTGTAGGTTCCTGAAAAGTTACTATAGTGCATGGAACCCTTGTGGACTCTTATATATTGCCCTAGGTGTTCTTTAGGATTGGCTGGAATGGTCCTGGTTGGGGGTTGGCAGGTTACGATAGGTAGCAAGGTCTACCTGAAGCTTGCATAAGAGCAACCTCCAGAGCAGCCTCTCGACTGTATTTGAACTCTCTCTGCCACTTATACTTTAATTACACTTCTTTTCCCCCTTTTGGTCAGGATGGAATTGTTGATCCCACAGTGCCAGGTCTGGATTCATCCTTGGGAGTCCTCTCCCACATCGTCAGGGAGACTTTCACCCCTGGATGTCATGAAAGACTGAAAATTTTTAGTGCAAAGAATAAAATACATGGAGATAAAAAATCAGAGAAAGCTTCAACATGTAACTGATTTAGTGAGCAGTCTCAGGTCACTGAGATATAAACACAAGATGTCTTTTATACTAGCCCTACCATCTCCCTAGTTTTTTTCAGTGAGAAAAGAGATAAAGCAAAATGGAGTTACCATGGCTAACAAATTTAAAATGGAGTGGGGAGGCCACTGAGGAAGTTACTCTTATGTGGGCCTCAGCCAGATAGCTCAAATCGCCAAGGTATGCAAAACCAAAAGCAGCAATGTTTTTGAAGACATCTGGATGCCGTGAGCCAATCCTATGTTAAAGAAATCGGTAAACTCTAAATTGAAGGACATTTCGAAAGCCTCAAAATCCACCAAACATAATTTTTTATGAAAAACTTATGTAATCTTTTCTTCCCCCTCTAAAAAGCTTTGCTTGGAGGCCCCAAGATGGGACACAGGTTGGGTTGCTATCCAAATCTGAGCTCCTCGAATTGCAATTCTAAAAATCCCAAATAAGTGCTTTTGCTGCCTTCCAGTTCAGTCTGTAATTTCTTGGTCAACATCTGTCCATTTCATTCAACAACAGCCAAAGGGATCTTCATGTTTTCTCCACCCTGGCCCCCTTCAATGATTTCTCAATGCTTTTGCAATAAAATCTAAGCTTCTTATCCATGATTTAGGTCCTGCATGATCTGGCCCCAGTCTGTTCAACTTCATCTTAAACCACTCCTACCCTCGCTCACTACCTATCGGGCACTTCATCCTGTACTTTAACTATGTCAAACCCTTTTCTAATTCATGTGTGTTCTAGTTTGCTATCTGCCAGAATGCAATATACCAGAAATAGAATGGCTTTTAAAAAGGGGAATATAATAAGTTGCTAGTTTACAGTTCTAAGGCCAAGAAAATGTCCCAATTACAAGTCTATAGAAATGTCCAATCAAAGGCATCTAGAGAAAGATACCTTGGTTCAAGAAGGCTGATGAAGTTCAAGGTTTCTCTCTCAAGTTAGAAGGCACATGGTGAACACAGTCAGGGCATCTCTCAGCTGGAAGGGTACATGGTGAGCACAGTGTCATCTGCTAGCTTTCTCTCCTGGCTTCTTGTTTCATGAAGCTCCCCGGAAGGCATTTTCCTTCTTCATCTCCAAAGGTCGCTGGTTCGTGGACTCTCTACTTCGTGGTGCTGCAGCATTCTCTGCTCTCTCCGAATTTCCCATTCTCCAAAATGTTTCCTCTTTTACAGGACTTTAGAAACTAATCAAGACCCACCCAAATGGGTAGAGACACACCTCTACCTAATCCAGCTTAACAACCACTCTTGATTGAATCACATCTCTGGGGAGATGATCTAATTACAGTTTCAAACATACAATACTGAATAGGGATTAGGAGAAATGGCTGCCTTTACAAAATGGGATTAAATTAAAACATGGCTTTTCTAGGGTATGTACATCATTTCAAACCAGCACAATGGGCTTCACACTGCCCCTTCCTCCCTTACTCCCCAAACCCTGCCCCACCCCACTCCATCTCTCTTTTGCATGGTAAACTTCTTTTCACTTACTCTCCTTCACACCCCTTCAAAGAAGTCTAAGAGGTACTCTACCCCACCACCCAAGGTATTCATTATTCTCCACCTCTGTATCCTATTTATTTCCATCACAACACCTATTACAATTTGTAATTATTTAATGTATGTGCTTATTTTAATTTTTGAAAACAAAATATTCCTGCTGATATGTGACTCCATGGGGTTGGCAAGTGTGTTCATATGACCAGAATATTCCCATCACCTAGCACATATCTTAGCTCACAGTACCTGTTCAATCAGTATTTGTTAAATGAATAAATGCATAGCTTGGCCCCACTAGTGTTTCCTGAAACTCTAGTCCATCCCTTTGGCATAGAATAGTGGCTGAGAGGAGAAGGGAGGCATGGTCCTCAAGTCCTAAGGTGTAACATGAATTGACATCTCCCACCTCTTTGGCCCACATGACTCTCAGTCTCCCAGTGTCTTAGTTGACCAGTGCTGCTGACAAGCACTACACACCAGGTAGGCTTAAACAACAGGGATTAATTGTCTCACGGTTTTGGAGGCTAGAAGTACAAAATCAAGGTCTCCAAGATTTTAATTATGATTTAGGCCGTGATTCTTCTGGGAGTCTGTAGTGCCCTGGTGCTGGCATACCACAATCTTTAGAGTTCTTAGATTATGGATGCATTTTTACTTCATTCCCTGGTTTTTTCTGACTGCATCCAGATTTGCTTTGCATAACTGGACTCCAGTCATAGAAATTTAGGCTCACCCTGATTCAATTTCCCTCATTAAATAATCCTCAAAAATCCTATTCACAAATAAATCCATACCCTGACTCACCTTAACATGCTACAAATGGATTTACACCTAAGGAAATACAAATTAGGTCTTACACTTGGGGGAACATGATTCAATCCCCAACAGTACCTCAAGTCACTGAGATATTGGCCAATCTCTACCGATAAACAGGTGACTTCTCCCACTGCTCAGAAGTGTCCCACCCCTATGCACAAATCCTCAGCTACAGAAATTGCTTTATCTAGCTATCATTCTTGAATCCTACTCTGCAGCACCTGGACCTCTCTTTCTTGGACAAATAGACTCTTCTTCTAGCTCAAGATGGTCTCTTTTCACTCTCTCCCACTTTGAAATCTGAGGAATAAAGGGAAAGTGAGAAAGTCCCTCAGAAACATTTTTCCCCTTTCTGAAATGTACTTAAAGCCCCCTCCCTCCCAAAGAAACCAGGCATGATCCTCTTCAACTTTTCAATTTCCATTACCACCTATATAGGGAAACTAGTTGATACAAAGGATTCTGATTCCAGACCTGCACTCTGGTCTTCCCAGAAGCCCTTAATCACCAAAGGTGGAAGGGACTGATGCTTCCCCCTGCCTCTCATGTTATCTCAGAGGGAGACATCCCTTGCTGCTCAGTTGGGGTAAAATGTCTGCCCAGCATCAGAGTGCAATCATCCTGTCATTTCAGGTTGTTTCACATGTCAGACGTGGCTGTTACAAGTTGTCATGTCTTTTTACAATGACATCAGGTAACTCACTGGATTGGGAAATAAGAATTTTGCATCCAAGAGAATGTTGAGAAAATTGACTATGGAATACTGCTGATCACTTAGCCCAATGGATAGTCTTGTTTCTGAAAAGGTGTTGGTCAGCAAATCTGCACATTTCTTCAACGATGACTGTGGACAAAGTTATATGATGGTAGGGTATTTGTCACTCAACCAAATGCTATTTTTCTGGTAAATCTTGGATCCTCTGAGAAGGGCTGCCTTGTGGGAGAACTGTGGTTTTTCCCTTTGGGATGGAACCTCTGAAACATAGATCATGCCCTTAAACCAAAGCCCAGTAAATTTCCCTATATAAAGAACAATATTCCCACAGTCCCCTTGGAGTGTGTATACAGGTATGAGTACAGGCTATGTAATTTATATAGCTGTGTACAGTAGTGATTAGCATCAGTCAGTTCAATGTATTTCAATTACTAAATAATATCAAACAGTCTTAGAGAAACAAAGGAAACTTCACCAACACAACTTGCCCCCCTTTCATACTTTTTTGTGTGTGCCTAGGCTGGGAATCTAATGCATAGCAGATAAGCATTCTGGCTCTGAACCACCAGAGCCAGAAGGGGTGCTCTGTGCTCCCCTTCAGTTACTCTTTATCCCACCTGACTGGATTAGTTCCCCAACATCCCTTCCATTCGCTTTCTGAAGTAGCTCGGGCTGCTCTGGATTCCTGACAATTAAGAAAAATAGTTCACAAATTCAAAAAAAAGCAAAACTCTAAAAATGAATGTTAATTCATATTTAATTAACTGCAGTTTAATAGGATTTGATGGTTTTTAAACCTGCAAGTTCAAAATTTTATCAAGTGACTAAAGTTTGACTAATTTCTTCCACTTAAAATACAGATTCATTTTCTATGGTAAATAGGACTAGATATGGAGAAGTGTAGGCAAATCAAGATTTGGACATGCTCCTGCCACCCTTTGTGGTTATGATTGATACCCATAATTTCTTTTCATTTAGAAAAGATGGGTCTCTAAGTGTATTATGTATCTTTGTTTTCACCTTTAATTGTGGGTCCTTTTGAGATAGGTCAAGGTAATTTCTCATAAGATCACTATCAATACTAAACTAAAAAATATCCATAGGCTTAAAGGAAAGTAAGGCTTTGCCAGGGAAGTGTATATATGTCTGCATGCATGTGTATGTGTGTGTGTGTGATGTGCTGCTAGTCTGGTAGATCAATCCTGGAGTCTCTCTACCACCTCCTCACTCTTTTGATGGAAGTTAAGATTGGGTTTATACCCATGGGACCCACGGAGGGGTCGTTCACTGCCCTGGGATTTCTCCCATCATGTTCACTTGCTGTATGGAGTAATGCTGACGTTCAGAGCTGCAAAACTAACTATGCCTCAGGTGTCACACAGTTTCTTAATGTTCTAGGATCTATTGTAATGACCCCTATGATGTTTTGAGGATGTTGTGAATCCCAGAAAAGCCATGTTCTTTTCCTAATTCAATTTTGTGGGGACAGACTTGTTGTTCGGGGTGGAAACCTTTGATTAGATTGTTTCCATTGATACTGATCCAATCAATTATGGGTGCGGCCTTTTGATTAGATTACTTCCATGGAGATGCGATGCACCTAATTCTGGGTGTGGCCTTTGATTAGATGGAAATGTGACTCTGTCCATTTGAGATGGGTCTTGATTAGTTTACTGGAGTCATTTGGAGGGGAGACATTTTGGAGAAAGCTTAGATGCAGATGTTTGGAAATCCAGAAGCCCCATAGACTCCAGAAGCTGAGAGAGCCAAAAGTTGCTACATACAAACCAGAGTCCAGCAGACATTGCCTTATGACTTTCCATGAGATGCTAACTAAGAGATGAAACTCCAGAGCAGCTAAGTCAGTATCTACAGTTGCTTAGAAAGGAAGTCACTAGAATTAGAAGCTAAAGGCAAGAGGAACTGGGAACAAGGACCAGCAGATGAGGGCTGCATGCCTTCCCATATGACAGGCATCAGCCTTTCTTTGGAATCAAGGTATCTTTCTCTGGATGCCTTAGTTTGGATCTTTCAAATGCCTTGGAACTGCAAACTTGTAACTTAATAAATCCCATTTATAAAAGCCAAAACAAACAAACAAACAAAAAGATTGGGTTTCCAACATTGAGCTGAGACTTGTAACTACTTCAGTCTTCTTAATTTCACCAAACAATGGAGTAAAGGCAATTGCGTTTGTGAAACCAGTCCAGGTGCCACCTGAATTTCATTGACTATCCTAGTTGGAATTACATGGAGTAGAAGAATAACCTAGATAGTGTGGTGACTTGAAACTGAATGTACTCCAGAAAAACTTGTTCTTAAATTTAATCCATTCCTTATACATGCAAAAATTCTCAATGAAATAGTTTGTTTAAAGACCCATTAAAAGAATTATACACCGCAACCAAATGGGGTTTATACCAGGCATGCAAGGGTGGTTCAACACAAGAAAATCAAACAATGTAATACAACACATGAACAAATTGAGAGGGTAGAATCATATGATCATCTCTATTGACATTGAAAAAGCATTCAACAAAATTCAGCATCCTTTTCTGATAAAATCACTTCAAAAGGTAAGAATTAAAGGAAACTTCTTCAATATAATAAAGGGCATATATGAAAAATCCACAGCCAAAATCATACTTAATGGTGAGAGACTGAAACCATTGCCCCAAAATCAGGAATGAAAGAAGGATACCAGTGTCACCACTATTACTCAACATTGTGCTAGTTCTAGCTAGAGCAATCAGGCAAGAAAAAGAAATAAAAGGAATCCAAATTAAAGGAAGTAGCAAAACTTTATTTGCAAATGACAAGATCCTATACTTGGAAAATCCTGAGAAATCTACGACAAAGCTACTAGAGCTAGTAAACAAATTCAGCAAAATGGCGGGATACAAGATTAATGTGCAAAAATCGGTAATGCGTCTATACACAAGTAATGACCTAATTGAGAAGACAATTAAGGAAAAAAATCCATTCAAAAAAGCAACTAAAAGAATCAGATATTTAGGAATAAACTTAACAAGGGATGTAAAAAACCTGTACACACAAAACTATAAAACATTGCTAAAAGAAATCAAGATCTAAATAGGTGGAAAGACAGTTCTTGTTCATGGATAGGAAGGTTAAATGTCATTAAGATGTCAGTTCTACCAAAATTGATCTACAGATTCAATCCAATACCAATCAAAATTCTAACAACTTACTTTGAAGAACTAGCTATCAAATCTGTTTGGAAGAAAAAGAAACCTTGAATAGCCAAAAATACTCTAAAAAAGAAGAATAAAATAGGAGGATTAACACTTACGATTTTAAAATTTATTATAAAGACACAGTAGTCAAAGCACAGCACATAGATAGACATATTGATCAATGGACTCGAATTAACAGTGCAGAAATAGACTGCCAAAGCTATGGTCAACTGATCTTCAACAAGGCCCCAAAATCCACTGAACTGGGACAGAATATTCTTTTTAATAAAGGGGCTGGAAGAACTGGATATAAATAGCCAAAAAAATGAAAGAGGACCCCTACCTTAAACCCTGTACAAAAATTAACTCAAAGTGGATCAAAGACCTAATGTAAGAGCCAGTACCATAAAACTCCTAGAAGAAAATATAAGAAAACATCTTCAAGACCTGATAACAGAGAGTAGCATCTAAAACTTTACACCCAAGGCACAAGCAATGAAAGAAAAAATAGATAAATGGAAACTCCTCAAAATTATTGTTTCTGTGCTTAAAAGGACTTTGTCAAAAAGGTGAAGAGGCAGCCAACTCAATGGGAGAAAACATTTGTAAACCACATATTGGATAAGGGCTTGATATCCTGCATATATAAAGAAGTCATATAACTCAACAACAAAAGAACAAACAACCCAATTATAAAATGGGCAAAAGATATGAATACACGTTTTTCTGAAGAGCAAATAAAAATGGTAAAAAACACATGAAAGAGATATTCATCTTCATTAACTGTAAGGAAATGCAAATCAAAATTACAGTGAGAGATCATCTCATACCTATAAGAATGGCTGCTATTAAACAAACAGAAATCTATAAATGTTCGAGCGGATGTGGAGAAATTGGAACACTTATTCACCACTGATAAGAAATGTATAATGGTACAGCCCCTGTCAAAGACAGTTTGGTGGTTCCTCAAAAAACTAAATATTTAGTTTAGAATGGTGGCAATACCACTACTCAGTTTATACCCAAGAAAGCTGAAAGCAGTGACAATATTTGTACATTGACATTCATGGTGGCATTATTCACAATTGCCAAAAGATGGAAGCAATCCAAGTGTCCATCAACAAATGAGTGGGTAAACAAAATGTGGTTTATACATAAGATAAAGCAGTAAGATGAAAATGAGGTCCCAAAGCATGTGACAACATAGATAAACCTGGAGGATTTAATATTGCGTGAAATAGGCCAGACACAAAAGGGTAGATACTACATGATTTCACTAATATGGGCCTGGTAAAGGTAAATGCAGAGTCTTATAAGGTAGAATATAGGGGATCTAGAGATACACAGATGATAAACACAGGTAAACAGTTACCTCTTGAGGTTGAACTTAAATGTATGGGATTGGATAGACATGATGGTAGTTTATTAGTGGGTTCATATGTAATACTGCCATACTGAAGGTGAATATGATTGAAAGGGCTGTATAGAGCCATGTATCTCACCGATTAACACTACAAATACAAATAAGTTCTTGCATGAACCACTTCAAAGGTGTGAATCTTGTACAGAGAGTCAATAATAAAGGGGTATAGAGGGAAAACTACTATTGCATAGTATGGCCTATATTTAATAGGAAGACCTCACCAGTACCACAGCAAGCCTAGGGGTAAATAATTGAGGGGTCTTGGCAGAAGGACAAGAGTTAAAGGGAGTTTGGGACTTTCTCTTTGGTAAGAATGTGTTTATATATTATTTTTCTCTTTGGAGCAATGAAAATTGTCTAAAATTGAAAGTGATGAGGACTGTACAACTAAGTGAGGATATTATGGGATATGGATTGTTTATTTTGGACATTATCCATGATGCCCAATGGATGGAGGTGGCTAAAGGGTACAATGATTGAGAAGTGGAAAGGCAACCTATGGTGTACACACATGATGGAATAGTGTGCAGCTACAGAAAGGAACAAAATCATGAGGCATACAAGGAGGTAAATGAATCCTGAAGACACAATTTTGCATAATTGTATTATGCAAAAGAAGCCAGAAACAAAAAGACAAATACAGTATGCTCTCTTTTAGAAAATACTTATAAGTAAATTAGGGCCTACTTTGTAAGCTCTTATAGCAGTCATATTTATTCTGCCTGAGCTTTAAGTGTTATTTCTAGAGTCTGAGATGCTGTGCTATATGCCTAGAACCTGGTATTTCTCTGGAATTTTGAGTACCTGTGTGACACCTAAGACTGAGAGTTGGAGTTTTGCAGCTCTGAAAGACAGCATTCCTACATACAATAACTGTTAAAGAAACTGAAAAAGAGATCAAGCTTCAATTATAGATAATAACAAAGTTGATTTGGATGGGACGATACAGGGTAAAAGATGAGAGTCTGTAATTTTGAACCTTACTATACTATATGAGACTAAAGAAAGAGAACCTTATTTTGTCCAAACCTAAATTTTCTGTATCACCCAATCTAACTCAACCTGTCTGGATAATTCATTTAAATAACCCATATACATGGAGCCCTGAATGGGAACAAGGACTTGTAATTCTGTATAGTTTAATGTAATCCCCGGATACATCCCAGAGAATGCTAGGCAGATAATTAAAAAGTATTGGCAAAGTCCCTTGAGAGACAGGAGAAAAAAATTGGAACTATTAAACTCTCCCATCTGGGAAACCCCTGATACCCTCAAACACTAGGGACTCCCAAGTTAATAGGCTAATCTGATGATCTTGAGGCTTGTTCTTATAAAATTTAAGTCTGTAGTGGAGAAACTAAGCCTACTTATAATCATGCCTCAAAGTTACTTCCATAGAACCTCTTTTGTTGCTCAGATGTGGCCTCTCTCTCTCTAAGCCCAATTCTGCAAGTAAAATCATTTCCCACCCCCCTACAGTGGGACATGTCTCCCAGGGATGAGCCTGGCCCTGGTACCATGAGATCGACAATGCCTCCTTGACCAAAAGGGGTAAAGAATGTAACAAAATAAGGTATCAGTGACTAAGAGCATTCAAACACAGTCTGAAAGGCTATTTTTTCTTAATATTTTTATTGAGAAATCTTCACACACACATTTCATACATGGTGCACAATCAGTGACTCACAATATCATCACATAGTTGTGTATTCATCACCATGATCATTTTTTAGAACATTTGCATCACTCCAGAAAAAGAAATAAAAAGAAAAAAGTCATACATACCATACCTCTTACCCCTCCCTCTCATTGACCACTAGTATTTCCATCTACTCATTTTATTTTATCCCTTATCCCCCCTATTATTTGGTTATTTTTATCCACATTTTTAAACTCATCTGTCCATACCCTGGATAAAAGGAGCATTAGACACAAGGTTTTCACAATCACACAGTCACATTGTAAAAGTTATACCTTTATACAATTGTCTTTAGGAATCAAGGCTACTGGAACACAGCTCAACAGTTTCAGGTACTTCCCTCCAGCCACTCCAATACACAATAAACTAAAAAGGAATATCTATATAATGCATAAGAATAACCTCCAGGATAACCTCTCGACTCTGTTTGAAATCTCTCAGCCACTAACACTTTATTTTGTCCATTTCTCTCTTCCCTCTTTTGTCAAAAAACCTTTCTCAATCCCATGATGCCAGGTCCTAGCTCATCCTGGGGTTTCTGTCCCACATTGCCAGGGAGTTTTACACCCCTAAAGTCAATGTCCCATGTCGGGGGGAGGGCAGTGAGTTCACCTGCTGAATGGGCTTAGAAAAAGGTCACATCTAAGCAACAAAAGAGGTTCTGTTGTGGTGACTCTTAGGTCTAATTTTAACTAGGCTTAGCCTATCCTTTTCAGGAATGAGTTTCATAGGGACATGCCCCAAGATCAAGGGCTTGGCCTATTGATTTGGTGTCCCCACTGCTTGTAAGAATATCAGAAACTTTCCAAATGGGGAAGTTGAATATTTCCTCCTTTCTCCCCAGCCCCCCAAGAGGACTTTGCAAATACTTCTTTATTCACTCCCCAAGTTATTCGGGGATATATGAGGGCATCACTCTAACCTGGACAAACCAACAAATCTCATGCCCTATTCAAGATTCCATGCACTTATGGTGTTCAAATAAACTGATCATACAAGTTAAATTAGGAAATGCACTACCCAAAATAAAAATTTTGCACCAAATAAACATCTCTCCCTTTGGTCTCACAGAAACTGAAGCTTTAAAATATAGTCAATATCATCCTTTACCTTGTATTCTAATCTACCTTAGTCCTATTCAGATCAGTGAAGGCCACTCTTATGCAAGCTTCCACTAGATACTGCTAATTGCCACAGCTTGCCAAACCTCAACCAACATCATTCCTGTTAACCCTAAAGAACACCCAGGGCTCTATCTGAGATCCTACACATTTCATGCTCTGAATTTACTTTTCAGAAACCTAAAACCTTCAGCTGGTTTCTAGACCATATAAGTACTGAAAACCAGAGGTGCCAGTCTCCCCAAGAACATCAACCAGTTGCATCCCCTGTTCCATATTGTTGACACCCTGTAGGAGCCAGGGTTAATGGAAAACCTGCGGAACTTATGGGGAGCAACTGGCTTCGGAGTGGCATGGGCAATAAACTGTGGAGACTGCTATTTGCTTAATTGGAAGACAGTCTGAGAGGGAGAGAATTTTTGTTATTTCTTAAGTCCCAAGGTCTTGTTAGCTATCTCTTGTATGTAGGGAGTAATATTCTGAGAAGTAGGCACTCTGTTTTATCATGAAATGTATGCATGCTTTTAGTCATGTAAACCCTGCAGTATATAAGCAGGAACTAGTTAAGAATAAAGTTGTCTGTTGTCTGTTATGGCTAAGCTTCAGACCCCCTGAGCCTGTCTGTCTCTTTCTTTCTTTCTGGCTTTCTTTCTTTCTTTCTCATCATTCCTTAATATTGTTCAAGCTCTGTTTCATAGGAAGCAACAACACCCCTTTACAACATGAAAAAAGTTGTAATGGGCATAACCCAATTATCCCTAAAGATTTGGAAAAGGATCATAGGAGTAGGAAGAGTTAAAGCATAAAAGTTAGGATTTAACAAATGAGTATGACTACTGAATCATTATATTGATATTTCCTTTTAGTCTCCAGTGTCTTGGAGCAGCTAGTAGGAAAACCCTGAAATTGTGGAACTGTAACCTATATCAAACCTTGAAATATATTCTATAACTAATTGCTAAAGTGTACTTTGAAATTAATTGCATTTTATACATATGCTATATTTCACAATTTAAAAATGCTTAAAAAATTAAATCCATTCCTGTGAGCATGAATCCATTGTAAGTAGAACCTTTGGATGAGGTTACATCAATTAAGACATGCTCCACCTCAATCAGGATGGGTCTTAATCCTATGACTGGAGTCCTTTATAAACAGAATGAATTCAGACATGAGAGAGAAAGTCCCCAGAAGCAAGAAGCTAAAATGGAATCAGAAAGGAAAGAAGAGACCAAGAGTCATCACCATGTGAGAAGGTAAGGACCCTAGAATTACCTGCACTCAACCCTAGGACAACACAATATTTGGTGAGAAAGTATCATCTTGATGATGGCTCGATTTGGATTTTCTTTGGGCTTCAAAACCATAAGCTGATAAATTCCCATTCCTTAAATCAACCCATTTCATTGTATTTGCTTGAGCGGCTGAGAAAACTAATGGTAATTTAGATGTAGGGAACAATATTTAACTTAGCTAAAATTGTATCTATTATATATTTACTTTTTAACCAGTTTTCATTATTGCAAATTCTATTTATTCGTGGAGGCAAAATGAAGAGAACCCTCTAATAACTAAGTGGAAATTTGCAATCACTGCATTGATTTTTTTTTTTAACATGGGCAGGCACCGGGAATCGAACCCGGGTCCTTGGGCATGGCAGGCAAGCATTCTTGCCTGCTGAGCCACCGTGGCCCGCCTGCTGCATTGATTTTCATTAAGGAATACATTTATATAAATTAAAAAGAAACACCACTGTAGGGTCAGTGGGTCTCATCCTTGGATGCACATTGAAATCATATGAGGAATTAAAAAACTGATGCCTGGTTCCCAATCCCAGAGATTCGGATGTGATGGCAAAGGCATTGGGAATTTTTTGAATCTCCCCAGGTTAATTCTAAGGGACATCCAAGTTTGAGAACCACTGCTCCAGCTGGCTTTGGAGTTCATCCAGCGATTCATGACTCCTCCTCTCACCGCTGTGGGCTTTGTTGGGATATGCCCCAAGAAGGGGGTCCAAATCTTACCAAAACAACCCTAACCTAGTTTTCATCAGAGCAGAAATCAAGTCAGCTTTCAAGCCTGGGCTTTCTCCCTCTTTTTGGTGCTTAGGACAACAAGACTTGCACAGAATCATGTGGGAGAGAGCTCCCTGGTAGCAGATGACATTTGAGATATGAACACTTTGCATATTGCAGATTTCCAGATGGAGAAACAATCAGCCATCATAGAGCTACTAACAGCAATTCCCCAACTGTAAAACCCATAGACATGCTGATGAACGTGATAAGAAAAGGAGGGGCACAGAAATCAGCTGTGCAGTCCATGATGCTGAGCTAGTGGAATACTCCAAAGGTATACTCCTTGGGCCGTAGAATGAAGTGACTATTCTGTGATTTTTAACTCCTTGCCAAAAAGAGAGTGCACCAAACTACATCATTGTTAGAGATCTGACCATGTAACATTAATCTTATGTGACTTTTAAAGAAGACAGATCTCTCTGAAAAGGACTTTCTGCTGGATTTGCAGTTTTTCACCTCGTCCTTATCTGAGCTTGTCAGGAAAGTTCAAGAAATGTTGGAGAGGAACTAGAACTGAATTTTATGTGGCACGCATGCGGGAAAATCCCTGCTCAAAGTGCTGAATGATTATAGATGATGAAATAGTATAAACTAGGGCATTTCCATTAGCCAGGTCACTATTGAGATATGATGGCTGAGCTGTAATTATGGCCCAAGTAGGAGTGTGTTTCGAGACAAGCAGATATAATAATAATAATGACAATGACAACAGCAACAAAAGCAACAGCTAACATTTGTTGAGTGTTTACTATGTGTCAGATATTGTGCTAAATATTTTGCACATATTTCATAGAGAGCCAAAGAATATAGAGTTAAAAGCATGGGATTGGCCTCTACCTGAGTTTGAGTCCTTGATCTACCCTTTTTTATCTATGATAAAGAAAATTTTCTTCCCGTACCTCAATTTCTTTATCTGAAAATGAGAGTAATAATATCTATCCCATAGGTAAATGAAATGTATGTTTAAAGCATTTGGCATACCTGGCATAGCCTAGGCTCTCAGGAAATGTTAGCTATAACTAGCAATTCTACGAGAAAGGTACCATTATTATACCCATTTTATAGATGAGGCAACAGATTCCCAAGTGGATCTGATAGTTCCTTCTTTTTAACCCATCTGTACCTATGCATTTTTCCTTTATGACACTCGTATCACTCTATGGCTTTCTGTTTATCTCAAGAGGACAAGGACCAGTTTAAGAGCCAGTTTGAGGTCCCAAGCTGCCTGACCCCACCCTAGCTCTGGACTTTAAGAAGTCAGTAAGTTCTTTCGTGCTTAATCCATCTAGGTTGGGCATTCTGTCACTTGCGAAAGAGTCTTAATATATAACTTCGTATCCCAAATTTCATTCTAACCATAGGTAATGATGTTGAACAAGAAAGAACTGCAGACAAGGTCCTGGAAAACTTTCTTTACATTGACACTCAATAAATCAGTACCATTTGAGTATGCTTATTAAACCAGTGGCTACTCCACTTAATTGTAAATAATATCTAACCCATGTTTCTTTCACACAACCATAAAATATCATGAAAATGTGTGACAGTCCTAATGCACTTTCCAGACCTACCTGTCTAGCAATGTCACCACAGAGGAAAAGAGATTCTTCTTGAAGTAACTGGTTCTTGTTAACCTGCACTGGCCTTCACTAATAACCCTCTTGTGGAGGTGGTAGTGGTTTTAATCCACAAAATCCTCTCATGCTCCTCCGTCCTTGATTTCAATAAATTTGTAAAAACTCTAAGGTTCCTCCCCTTCTCACAAGATGGGATTCTTTAGAGTTCAGTACCTTTACGTGAACCTTTCCTACAGCATTTGGACTTAACTAGCCCTGTACTGAGTGCACATGTGTGTTTCCCAGGCTCCAGCCCTTTTCAATCAATTCATCATGCTTTGGTTGGTTGGTTGGCTTTCATTTTGTTTGTTTATTTGTTTGAAAGCAGCTGGTTGCATGGCAGTCTTACAGTGACTTAAATCTTATGACTCAAAGAGTTCTACTCAAAGAGACCAGAAATTCAGAATTCATATAACGAGACATTATTTAACAAGAAAAAACCTCTGTGCCCCCTCCTTAGATTTGGCAACCACTTATGTCACTCTGATACCTTAGCTCTGTGTTTCTATGTTTTATGCTTAGATTGCAAATTTATCAATCTTAGATATTATTTATTGATTTATATGATATAGATTGAGGACTCAGCTTCTTATATCACTCTGTCTCCAACTTTTTTTCTCATCCCCTATCTTCCATCACAAGTTCACACAAGTTTGATTAAATTACTTTAACTGTAATTATCAATATTGTTAACTGAAGATACAAGTAGCATGTTATGATTATATTTCCTTTCTTTTGCAATTAGTTGCTAATTCTGGATTTTAATAATTGCATCATTTTTCATTTTCTTAGGTCTTTTATGTACTTAAAGGAATTATGTACCAAATTCCTCTCACTTTATAGCTTCTTGACACAATTTCCTACATACTCAAACTTTTAATTTGCTTATGATTCTATATATATGTGTAGATAATTTCCAAGGGTACACTCTCCACAGCCTTTCAATTAAATTTTCCATGTGGTCAGAAAATCTATCAGTTGCAATTTTATCCTGGAGAATCCCTCCTGGAGCTCTTTGGCTTCCTGTTCCAATTTGACCTAATTGATTTATAGGTTGGCTGCCCAGCTAATGGTCTTCGACTTTCCTTAATTATCACCCTGTATATCAGTTTGAGTCCAACTGGGAGACAGAAATCACATAGTAATTTAAAAAGATGAAGTTTAATATAAAGAATTATTAAACTATTAAAGAGAGCAAATAAAAAATATAAAGAAAACTTAAACATGTATCCTAGAATTAAGGGAAAGTGTCCAAGAAAGGGGGCACCTCCTCCCCCAGATTGCAACCTCATCGGAGAAGGTGTAGTTGCAAAGTGTACTAGATGGCAGAGAAGTTTGCTGGGTTGCTGGCACCAGAGCTAGTCTATGGTCCCTGGGTAAGCAGGAAACAACCTTTTGGGATGTGAAGAGCCAAGACTGACAAGCGAGCATGCAGCAGGATTTGGGGCCTCAATGCAGTCACAAGACTTGGAGTGTAATGTCTGGGTGAGACGAGCCATAGCAGGGTTGTTCTGGATCCAGACAAGAACTGCAAAATCTCCAAGGGATTGCATACTCTTGGCATGTGGCTGGATAGAGCACCATTGGATGTCTTCACAAAACACACTGCTGACAGTGCAGCAGGAGCAAGAAAAAGCAAAACACAGCAACTCGAACCAGGGAAAGAAGCCTCCTTCCTCTGCAATGTCCCTGCAGTGCCCTCTACTGAAAAGCTTAACATTCTGTTCTTTATAAAAGAGGGGAGTTTGAGAGTTCAATCCAATAGCTTTAGAAGGGTTCTGTCCATTACTGCAGAACAGATACTGAAGAGTGAAGTAGGAGCTGAAAGTTAATAAACTGATACCTAGAATAGTCTACCCTTTTGGATATAAGCTTCCATTTGTATCTTTCTACATTATGATTGGCCCTCATACAAAAATAAAACAACTGGAAAAAAAAAACCAGCTCAGTATCTCTATCTAACAAGACATGGCTGTCCTTCTTACAAGTGAAAAAATTTGCAGCTTTCCCCAAAATGAGAAGATGCAGAGTGCCAACTGTTGTTGTATCCATTTCTGGCTGTATTAATTTCTCTTCAAATTTAGTCATGGTCCCATTCAGTTTTCCATGCTCTAAATATTAATTTGTAAAATTAATCTCAAACAGCTTGTACATAAAATAAAAATGGGAAGAAGGAGATAGAAAAAGAAAATGGTTAGTATATTCCAATAACACACACACACAACATGCAAAAAGAAAATATGTGCAACTTCCACAGTCCTCATTTATCAGGTATGTTATGAGGTCATACTTGATGTATATGGCTGCCTTTTTCCACTCCCCATTCCATGTTTCTCTTGCTCTCACAGGCAGAATTTTAACTGCCCTAAGTTCTTTACCTAGGGAGCAACTAAATACTCATTCCCAAAGGCTTTGAGTCCTCAATTGCCCTGCCCTTTCATTTTCCATTGCTATATAGTTTTCCATTAATCTTTACCATTGGACATGTATTCTTTGGAAATGACTCAATAAATTCCCTGGGCTCCAGACACAGTCCCCCGGCTTCCATGTGTAGCAGTCACCCAATTTATCCTTAATAATGAGGTCAATAACTTCTGCTAGTTGACTAGCCTCTTTTGTTGGTTCAATGGCATAAGGAACACAAAATTGTATGGTAGAAGTATCAAGTATCAAACTGAAGTTCAACAGAGCTATTGTTGTATCTCCTGGTAGAAACACTCCTCCCTTGGGGACTAAGATCTCCAAACCAGTAGAACTCATATTTGCTGGGACAGGAAACAAAAATTCATTAGTAGGTTATTAAGTGTAATCGAAAGACGAACTACTCCCACTTGCAGGCTCATGTAGTCTGGATATGGGGCGGGGGGACACCATATGATGGTCTCTAATTCAAAGCATGTACTGCCTCCTTTCAGGGTATTGTCTAACAAATGCTATAACTGAGTCTTTATGCCATTCTGCATTTCAACTAGGCCAGCCTCTTACGAATAATAGGATATGTGGTGAGATTAGTTAATTCTGTAGACATTAGTCAATTGTTGCACTTCCTTTGCAGTAAAATGGGTTCTTTGATCAGATCCAATGCTGTAAAGCATGCCATGATTGCAGATAAGGTATTCTGTAAGTCCACAGATGGCTCTTTTTGCAGAAGAAGCATTACACAGAGAGTAAGCAAAGCCATATCCAGATTGTGTGTCTACTCCAGTGAGGATGAATCTCTGCCCACTCTGTGATGGAAGAAGTCCAATGTAATCAACCTGCCAGTGGCTGGCTGATTTCCTCCAGGGAATGGTGCCATAAGAGGGACTCAGTGTTGCTCTCTGCTCTTGGCAAAGTAGGCTCTTAGTATTAGCATTATCCAGGTCACTGTAGCATCCATCCCTACCACCAAGGTCACTTTGTTTACAGGTCCATTGAGCTAGAATTAAGCAACTGGGGGAGGTATCCACAGAGACATCATTTAATCCAACTATTATTAACAGTCTCCTCTGCAGTGAATGCCATTGGTGGGCATTCACATGGGACACAAAAGCCTTATGTGCCTGTGTTGGTTTGAAGCTGTTATGTAACCAAAAAAAAGCCATTTTCTTTTTCCTGATCCAATCTTATGGGGGCAACTGTATTTCTTTTAATCCTGATCCAATATTGTGGAGCGGAAACTCAGATTGGATTGTTTCCATGGAGATGTGACATACCCAGTTGTGGGTGTGACCTTTTGATTAGATGGAGATGTGTGACTCTTCCCATTCAAGGTGGGTCTTGATTAGTTTACTGGAGTCCTTTAAAAGAGGAAACATTTTGGAGAAAGCTCAGTGCCGACAGAGAGAAAAGGCATAGACACAGACATTTGGAAATGCAGAAAAAAGCAGGAGTTGCCAGGAACTGAGAAAGCTGACAGAAGTTAGACAGGAACCAGTAGCAACATATCTTCAGACATTTGGAGATGCTTGGAGTGCTGAAGGAGATACTTGGAGTGCTGACAGAGAGAGCAGACATCTAGACACACATGTTTGGAGACACAGAGCCCAGCAGATGTTACCATGTGCCTTCCCTTGGGATGTTAAGCAAGCTAGAAGCCAGAAGGATCCACAGGGGCTGAGAGAGACATTTGAAACCAGAAGCCAGGAGAAGATGAAGATGCCAGCCATATGCCTTCCCATGTGACAGACATTGACCTTTCTTGAATCAAGGTATCTTTTTCTGGGTGCTTTAGTTTGGACATTTTTATGGCCTTAGAACTGGAAGCTTGTAATATAATAAATTCCCTTTTTAAAAGCCATTCCATTTCTGGTATATTGCATTCTGACAGCATTTACCAAACTAAAACAGTGCCTATTCAGATGGATCCATTCATACAACTCTTTCCAAGAATTCCAGTGAGCAGTCTCCTAGTTCTGTTCCTTCCAAGTTCCTCACTATTCAGTCAATTATTAATAATGATTTAGTGTCTATCAATACTTCTGACAATCTCTCACTCCAGGCATAGTGAATAACTAAATATATCACTGAAGGTTCTGCTCACTGGGAGGATTTCCCTTCACTCCTGTCCTGCAGATGTTCACTGCAGCTGTCCACTTTCTGGTGATATCATCAATCATGCATATGCATCTGTAAACCGAGCTGAAGTTTTTTCTTCCTCAGACTACTGACCATTTGGAGCACCCCAGGAGGCCACAGGCATCAATTGAGGGGGAGGAAGTCAATACATCAGGAGATGGTGTACCATTGCTCACGCAACCTTTCTGTATTTCAAAATGTGCCTGAAACTTTGTCTTTTATATACCATTTGATGATAGATTGCTGTTGTATAGGTCTAACCTTATTACTAAGAGAAAAAAATCAGACCAATGGTCACCTGATGTGCCATGATTTGGCATTCATTCTCTACCAAGGCTCAGTAGCAAACCAGAAGTTGTTTCTCACAAGGAAAATAATTATCTTCACATGAGGACATAGATTTGCTCCAAATTCCTTGAGGTCTTTGCTGTTATTCTCCTGTTGGTGTTTGCCAGAGTCTCCATAAGCATTCCTGCTTTCCATAGATACTTCAAATGTCATTTGGATCTGCTGGATCATATAGACCAGTTACAACTGGCTTGTAGTGCAACTAAACTTGCTGCAGAGCCATATTTTGCTCTGGTCCCCGTTCAAAACTGGCAGATATTTGAGTGACTATAGATATGTTGAGATAACACACTCAAATGTGGTATATGATACTTCTCAAATCCAAACATGCCTACAGAGCATTGCATTTCTTTTTTTTAGTGGTGGTATAAAGCGCAGCAACTTGTCTTTTACTTTGGAGTATATATCACTGTGCTGTATACTATTGAACCCCAGAAACTTCAAAGAGGTGGCAGGCCTCTGAATTTTTGTGGGATTTACCTCTCACCCTCACATTCTCTGTGTTCTGCTCATCTGCTCCAATCAGCATAATGTTACCAATCTAGTGGAACAGTGTGATGTTTTGTGGAATATCAAGATTGTGGTAGTTAGATTCAGTTGTCAACTTGGCCAGGTGAAGGCACCTAGTTCTCTTGCTGTGGATATGAGTCAATGGTACGTAAACCTCATCTGTTGCTGATTACATCTGCAGTCAGCTAGAAGGCATGCCTTCTGCAATGAATGATGTTTGACTTAATTGGCTGGTGCTTAAATGAGAGACCGCAACGTAGCACAGCCCAAGCAGCTTGGCATACCTCATCTCAGCACTGACAGCTCAGCCCAGGCCTTTGGAGATGCAGAAAGGAATCACCCCGAGGAAAGTTGTTGGAACCCAGAGGCCTGGAGAGAAGGCCAGCAGAGATTACCCTGAGCCTTCCCACATAAGAAAGAACCTCAGGTGAAAGTTAGCTGCCTTTGCTCTGAAGAACTAATGAAATAAATCCTCTTTTATTAAAAGCCAATCTGTCTCTGGTGTGTTGCATTCCAGCAGCTAGCAAACTAGGACAAAGATGATCAAGATTTCTGCAGACTGCATTATATGAGGAAGAAGGGAATTTATATAGCCCTGAGGCTATGCTGTGAAGACATACTGTTAGCACAACCAGGCAAAAGCAAATTTCTCTGGCAGTCCTTGAAAAATGGTATGGGTAAAAACAGCCCTATCAGTACAAAGCTCAAAGGTGATGGTAGAGTTATACAGAGAAGATAGGGTTTAACAAATGAATATGATTGCTGAGTCATTACATTGATATTTCTTTTAGTCTTCAGTATCTTAGAGCAGCTAGAAGTAAAAACCTAAAATAGTGGAATTGTAACCCATACCAAACTCTGAAATCTGTTCTCTAACAGATCTATAACTGCTGTCCTTTTGTTTATTACTTTTTTGTACATGTTATTTTTCACAAAAAAAGTCAAAGAAAAAATTTTTAAAGTATCTAAACCCTTAAGTTACAAATAAATAAATAATCAGTTGAAAAAAAAAAGAAGTGAGGACAATCAAATCAATAGGCTGAGCCCTCGATCTTGGGGTTTGCCCCTATGAAACTTATTCCTGCAAAGGACAGGCTAAGTCTACTTAAAATTAGACCTAAGAGTCACCCTCAGAGAACCTCCTTTGTTGCTCAGATGTGTCCTCTCTCCCTAAGAGAACACAGCAAGTGAACTTACTGCCCTCCCCCTCTATGTGGGACATGACTGTCAGGGGTGTAAACCTCCCTGGCAATGTAGGACAGAAATCCCAGGATGAGATGGGATCCAGCATCAAGGGATTGAGAAAACCTTGTTGACCAAAAGAGGGAAGAGAGAAATGAGACAAAATAAAGTGTCAGTGGCTGAGAGATTTCAAACAGAGTTGAGAGGTTATCCTGGAGGTTATTCTTAGGCATTATATAGATATTCCTTTTTAGTTTATTGTGTATTGGAGTGGCTGGAGGGAAGTACCTGAACTATAGAGCTGTGTTCCAGTAGACTTGTTTCTTGATGATCGTAGATGACATAGCTTTTACAATGTGACTGTGTGATTGTGAAAACCTTGTATCTGATGCTCCTTTTATACAGGGTATGGACAGATGAGTAAAAAATATGGATAAAAAATAACAAATAATAGGGGGAACAAAGGTTAAAATAAATTCGGTAGATGGAAATACTAGTGGTCAATGAGAGGGAGGGGTGAGGGGTATAGTATGTACAAGTTTTTTCTTTTTATTTCTTTTTCTGGAGCAATACAAATGTTCACAAAATGATCATGGTGATGAATACACAACTATGTGATGATATTGTGAGTCACTGATTGTACACCATGTATGGAATGTTTGTATGCTAAGAATGTTTGTATGTTGTTTTATTAATAAAAATATTTTTTAAACATAAAAAGCATTATCCAGCCAATTATTGCACACCAAACGTCAAGGGCTGTGTTGATTTGCTCTGAAAAAGCAGTACATAAGGGACAGCATCTCCAATTGGACTCATTTCATTTTGCTTAGGATAGTCCGCAGCTAGAATATGGAATCCAGCTGATATCTGGACAGGCCAGACAGGTAAATTAAATGGGGATATGATAAGTATAACCATCCCTGCTTCTTCTTTCAAGTCTCTGAAAGAAGGATGTGCTTTTGTTTTTCATTTATTAATTTAGGGAGCGGGAATTCTAAGGGCTTCTAAATAGCACTTCCTCCCATAATGTACCTCCGCCCAAGGATCAGAGAGATCATTTTGCCAATTTCCACATATTCAGGACCTGGACATGTCATCACAAAGTGAGTTCACTGTGAGTCACATTTGAGCTCACACTCTTATCATCTGACCATCTTCAGCCTCTGCATTGACTTTGTGGCCCACAGTTTTGTTTTGAATGAGCTGAAATTTGGTATTGCTTTTCCCCTGGAGTCATCCATGGATTCTACTGCTGCACCTAAGAGGCTGAGAAGCTGAAAGGAAAAGAAGCTGAAAGTGAGAAGTCGAGCAGCACTTTCAGCATTGTCATGGGGCTGGGGAAACAAACGTTTAGAACCCACCCAAGGAAAGAGGCCTTAAAACCCCAAGGCTTGTAGGAGAGACCCCAGAAGGATATACCATAAGAGGAAAGGCAAACTGGAAATAGATTTGCCTTCAGAAGTTTGAAGAAGCCTATTTCTAATCTGTCTAATCTCTGGTTATACTAAGATGACCTGCTCCTAGCCTGTCTGCAGAAAGAAAAGCCAATCCTCTTTGGAAGAAGATAACATTATTCAAAGCCTCCAATTTTCTCTCAGATTTCTCCTACTCAGTGTCTGGCACTCAATTAAAAAAAAAATACTCACAATAATATAGGAATGAAAGGGAAAGGAAGGTTTGTTCAGTAAATGGATCAACTGCATAGCCATTTGGTAAAAAAAACAAACAAACAAACCCATACACAAATATCAATTCCTTATTATTGTAGATATACGTGTGAATAGTAAAACAATAAGGATTCTAGAAGATAAAGATAGGAGAGTAACTTCATGATCACTGGGTAGGAAAATATTTCTTAAACAAAACACACCAAAAAAAAAAAACTAAAGAAAGGTTTTACTAAATAAGATCATGTTAGAATTAAAACTTATGTTCATGAAAAGGCATAATAAAGGAATGAAAAATACAAGAGACAGAATGGGAGAAAATATTGTAATACTCATAAATCATGAATCTTTCTGGTATATAGAAAAAAGAATAAAAAAGAAATGCTCAAACAACACGTTATAGTTAATTTCATATTTTAACTCGGCTAGGTAATGGTGGTCGCTTGTTTAATCAAACAAACTCCAGTTTCATTGCTACTGTCACAGTATTTCATGGATGGATTTAAATGATTAGCCAGTCAATTGCATCTTTAGCATATTAAATCTAAAATCAACAAAAGAGATCAACTTCATCAATGAAAGAAGTCTCTTCATCCAATCATTTGGAGGCCTTGATGCAATAACAGGATTTCAGCAATCAGAAAAAGCTGGAAATAAGTGGTAATAATTATATTCACAAAGTTGAGCTACCATTACCATCATCCATTAACAAAACTTTTTCAATACCCAAAACAGAAACATTTTTCTATTAATGCCCATTAAGCAATCACTCCACATTCCTCCTCTTGCCTACCGGCCATCAGAAACCTCTAACTTATTTTCTATGTCTATGAATTTGCTTATTCTAAATATCTCATATACATGGAATCATACAATATTTGTCCTTTTGTGTCTGGCTTATTTCACTTAGCATAATGATTTGAAGGTTCATCCATGTTGTAGCATGTATCAGAACTTCATTTATTTTTATAGCCGAACAACACTCAACTCTTTTAACAATTTTTAATTGGGTTGTTCATCTTTTTGTTGTTGAGTTGTAGGAGTTCTTTATATATCCTGGGTATTAAATCCTCATCAGATCTATGATTTTCAAATATTTCCTCCCATTCCATGGGGTGTCTTTTCACTTTCTTGATAGTGTCATTTGATTTTTTAATTTTGATGACATCCAATTTTTCTATTTTGTTGTTGTTGCTCATCCTTTTGATGTCATATCTAAGAATCCATTGCCGAATACAAAGTCCTGAAGATTATCCCCAATGTTTGTTTCCAAGAGTTCAACACTTACACCTAGGTCATTGATCCATTTTTAAATTAACTATTGAATATGGTGTTAATTTCAATTTCATTTTTCTTGTAGGTCCAATTTCATTTTTCTTGTAGGTGGATGTCCTGTTTTCCCAGCAACGATTGTTGAAGAGAATATTCAACGTAACATCTGTGTTGAAAATCAATTGGCCATATATGTAAGGGTTTATCTCTGGATTTTCCCTTCTATTCCATTGAGCTATATGGCTCTTTTCATACCTGTACATATTATTTCATTATTTATTTATTTATTATTTTGGGTGCTTGGTTCAGAAATCAAACCCAAGTCTCCTGCATGGAAGGCGACCATTTTACCACTGAACCACTGATGCACCCTTTTATTTATTTTTTTTTTTAGAGAAATTATAGGTTTACAGAAAAATCATGCATACAATACAGATTTCCCATATATATCAGTCTATTATTAACACCTTGCTTTCAAGTGGTACATTTGTTAAAATTGATGAGAAAACATTTTTATAAGTGTACACTTAATTATAGTATATGGTTTTGATTACTGTAGTTTTTTTAGTAAGTTTGAAAGAAGTGTGAGTTCTCCAATTTAGTTCTTTTTTTTTTCAAGATTATTTTGGCTATTTGGAGTCCTAATTCGGTATGAATTTGAGATCTGGCTTTTCCATTTCTGCAAAAAAGGTTTCTGGAATTTTCATTGAGATTGCACTGAATCTGCAAATCACTTTGGGTAAAGTTAACATCTTACAATCCATGAACACAGGTGTCTTTCTTTTTTCTTTTTTTAAATTAATTTTTATTTTTTTCAATATAACAACAGACACAAACATTCTTAACATGTGATCATTCCATTCTACATATATAATCAGTAATTCACAATATCATCACATATTTGCATGTTCATCATCATGATCATGTCTTAGAACATTTGCATCAATTCAGAAAAAGAAATAAAAGGAAAACAGGAAAAATTTCATACATACCATACCCCATACCCCTCCCTTTCATTGATCACTAGCATTTCATTGATCATTTTAACATATATTCCCCCTATTATTTATTTTCATGCATTATGTTTTACTTGTCTGTTGATAAGGTAGATAAAAGGAGCATCAGACACAAGGTTTTCACAATCACACCATCACATTGTGAAAGCTATATCATTATACAATCATCTTAAATAAGCATGGCTACTGGAACACAGCTCTACATTTTCAGGAAGTTCCCTCCAGCCTCTCCATTATGTCTTGAGTAACTAGGTGATATCTATTTAATGCTTAAGATAACCTCCAGGATAACCTCTCGACTCTGTTTGGAATCTCTCAGCAATTGATACTTTATTTTGTCTCATCTCACTCATGCCCCTTTTGGTCGAGAAGGTTTTCTCAATCCCATGATGCTGAGTCTCAGCTCATTCTAGGGTTTTTCTCAATCCCAATATGCTGAGTCTCAGCTCATTCTAGGATTTCTATCCCACATTGCCAGGAAGGTCCACATCCCTGGAAGTCATGTCCCACATAGACAGGGGGAGGGCAGTCAGTTTGCTTGTTGTGTTGGCTGGAGAGAGAGGGTCACATCTGAGCAACAAAAGAGATTCTCTTGGGGGTGACTCTTGGGCCTAATTTTAAGTAGGCTTGACCTATCCTTTGTAGGGTTAAGTTTCATATGAACAAACCCCAAGATTGGGGGCTCAGCCTATTGCTTTGGTTGTCCGCACTGCTTGTGAGAATACAAGAATTCAACTTGGGGAAGTTGAATTTTCCCCCTTTCTCACCATTCCCCGAAGGGGGCTTTGCAAATACTTTTTTATTCACTGTTCAAATCACTCTGGGATTTATCAGGGCATCACTCTGGACAAACTAACAAAATCTCATGCCCTACACAAGGTTCCATGTACTTATGGTGTTCAGTTAAGCTGTCCACATAAGTTATATTAGGAAATGCACTAGTCAAAATGTAAATTTTGTACCAAATAAGCATTTTTTGCTTTAGTCTCACACATAAGTTAAAAATTTTAAATATTAATTACTATCTATTTTCAACACCCTGCAGTAATGACATTCCTTTGTTCTTCCTCATGCAAAAACATTTTTATATTTGTACATTTAGTCACTATCATTATACACTCTAGGCATTCCTAGATTATACCATCTCAGTCTTTATCGTCTATCTTTCTTTCTGATTTCATTTGTGCCCTAGCCCTCCTCCCTCTATCATTCTCACATTCAGCTTCATTCAGTATTCTAACATGATTGTATTACAATTAGGTAGTATTGTGCTATCCACTTCTGAGTTTTTACAGTCAGGCCTGTTGCAGAATCTGCATCCCTCAGCTCCAATTACCCAACACCTTACCCTATTTCTATCTCCTGATGGTCTCTGTTACCAGTGAAATTCTCCAAGTTTATTCACTAATGTCAGTTCATATCAGTGAGACCATACAGTATTTGTCCTTTTGTTTCTGGCTAATTTCACTCAGCATAATGTCCTTAAGGTCCATCCATGTTGTTACATACTTCATAACTTTATTCTGTCTTACAGCTGCATAATACTCCATCATATGTATATACCACAGTTTGTTAAGCCACTCATTTGTTGATGAACATTTTGGCTGTTTCCATCTCTTCACAATTGTAAATAAGGCTGTATAAACATTGGTGTGCAAATGTCTGTTTGTGTCCCTGCCCACATGTCCTCTGAGTAGATACCTAGCAATGGTATTGCCAGGTCATATGGCAATTCTATACTTAGCTTCCTGAGGACCCACCAAACTGCCTTCCACAGTGGTTGTACCATTTGACATTCCCACCAACAGTGGATAAGTGTGCCTCTTTTTCCACATCCTCTCCAGCACTTGTCGTTTTCTGCTTTATTGATAATGGCCATTCTGGTGGGTGTGAGATGATATCTCATTGTGGTTTTGATTTGAATTTCCCTAATAGCCAGGGAAGTCGAGCATCTCTTCACATGCCTTTTGGTCATTTGTATTTCCTCTTCTGAGAAGTGTCTGTTCAAGTCTTTTGCCCATTTTGTAATTGGGTTGTCTGTCTTTTTGTTGTTGAATTAAACAGTCTCTTTATATATTCTGGATACTAGAACTTTATCTGATATATTGTTTCCAAATATTGTTTCCCATTGTGTAGGCTGTCTTTTTACTTTCTTGACAAAGTTCTTTGATGCACAAAAGTGTTTAATTTTGAGGAGTTCCCATTTCTTTCTTTCTTTCTTTCTTTCTTTCTTTCTTTCTTTCTTTCTTTCTTTCTTTCTTTCTTTCTTTCTTTCTTTCTTTCTTTCTTTCTTTCTTTCTTTCTTTCTTTCTTTCTTTCTTTCTTTCTTTCTTTCTTTCATGCTTGTGCTTTGGGTATAAGGTCTAGGGAACTGCCTCCTATTATAAGATTTATAAGACATTTCTCTACATTTTCTTCTAATGGTTTTATGGTCTTAGATCTAATGTTTAGGTCTTTGATCCATTTTGAGTTAATTTTTTGTATAGGGTGTGAGATATGGGTCCTCTCTCATTCTTTTGCATATGGATATCCAGTTCTCTAGGCACTGTTTATTTAAGAGACTGTTCTGACCCAGGTGAGTTGGTTTGACTGCCTTATCAAAGATCAAATGTCCATAGATGAGAGGGTCTATATCTGAACACTCTATTCAATTCCATTGGTCAGTATATCTATCTTTATGCCAGTACCATGCTGTTTTGACCACCATAGCTTCATAATACGACTTAAAGTCAGGTAGCGTGAGACCTCCGACTTCATTTTTTTTTTCCTCAGGGTACTTTTAGCTATTCGGAGCACCCTGCCCTTCCAGATAAATTTGGTTATTGGTTTTTCTATTTCTGAAAAGTAAGTTTTTGGGATTTTAATTGGTATTGCATTGAATCTGTAAATTAATTTAGGTAGAATTTATATCTTAACTATATTTAGTTTTCCAAACCATGAACACAGTATACCCTTCCATCTATTTAGGTCTTCTGTGATTTCTTTTAACAATTTCTTGTAGTTTTCTTTGTATAGGTCTTTTGTAGCTTCAGTTAAATTTATTCCTAAATATTTTATTCGTTTGGTTGCAATTGTAAATAGATTTTTCTTGATTTCCCCCTCAGATTGTTCATTACTAGTATATAGAAACACTACAGATTTTTTGAGTGTTGATCCTGTAACCTGCCACTCTGCTGTACTTATTTATTAGCTCTAGTAGTTTTGCGATGGATTTTTCAGAGTTTTCAACATATAGTATCAGGTCATCTGCAAACAGTGAGAGTTTTACTTCTTCCTTTCCAATTTTGATGCCTTGTATTTCTTTTTCTTGTCTAATTGCTCTGCCTAGAACTTCCAACACACTGTTGAATAACAGTGGTGATAATGAACATCCTTGTCTTGTTCCTGAACTTAGGGGAAAGTTTTTAGTTTTTGCCCATTGAGGATGATGTTAGCTGTGGGTTTTTCATATATTCCCTTTATCATGTTGAGGAAGTTCCCTTCTATTCCTATCCTTTGAAGTGTTTTCTGCAGGAAAGGATGTTCAATTTAGTCAAATGCCTTTTCTGCATTAATTGAGATGATCATGTGGTTTTTCTGCTTTGTTTTTGTTGATATGATGTATTACATTAATTGATTTTCTTGTGTTGAACCATCCTTGCATACCTGGGATGAATCCTACTTGGTCATGGTGTATAATTCTTTTAATGTGCTGCTGGATTCAATTTGCTAGAATTTTGTTGAGGATTTTTGCATCTATATTAATTAGAGAGATTGGTCTGTAGTTTTCTTTTTTTTTTGTAATATCTTTGTCTGGCTTTGATATGAGGGTGATGTTGGCTTTGTAGAATGAGTTAGGTAGCTTTCCCTCCTCTTCAATTTTTTGAAGAGTTTGAGCAGGATTGGTACTAATTCTTTCTGGAATGTTTGGTAGAATTCACATGTGAAGCCATCTGGACCTGGACTTTTCTTTTGGGGGAGCTTCCTAATGATTGATTCAATTTCTTTACTTATGATTGGTTTGTTGAGGTCATCTATTTCTTCTCGAGTCAATGTTGGTTGTTCATGCTTTTCTAGAAAATTGTCCATTTCATCTACATTGTTATGTTTATTAGCATAAAGTTATTCATCATATCCTCTCATTACTTCCTTTATTTCTGTGAGGTCAGTGGTTATGTCTCCTTTTCCATTTCTGACTTTATTTATTTGCATCCTCACTCTTCTTTTTGTCAACCTCGCTAAAGGTTTATCAACCTTATTGATTTTCTCATAGAACCAGCTTCTGGTTTTGTTGATTTTCTCAATTGTTTTCATGTTCTCAATTTCATTTATGTCTGCTCTAATCTTCATTATCTATTTCCTTTTGCTTGCTTTGGGGTCAATTTGCTGTTCTTTCTCTAGATCTTCCAAGTAGACAGTTAATTCCTCAATTTTTGCCCTTTCTTCTATTTTGATATAGACATTTAAGGCAATGAATTTCCCTCTAAGCACTGCCTTTCCTGCATCCCATAAACTTTGATGTGTTGTGTTTTCATTTTCACTTGCCTCAAGAAATTTACTGATTTCTCTTGTAATTTCTTCCTTGACCCACTGGTTGTTTAAGAGTGTGTTGTTGAGCCTCCATATATTTGTGAATTTTTCTGGCACTCTGCATATTATTGATTTCCAACTTCATTCCTTTATGATCAGAGAAAGTGTTTTATATGATTTCAATCTTTTAAAATTTATTGAGACTTGCTTTGTGACCCAGTATATGGTCTATCCTTGAGAATGATCCATGAGCACTTGAGAAAAAGGTGTATCCTGCTATTGTGGGGTGTAATGTTCTATAAATGTCTGTTAGGTCTAGCTCATTTGTTGTATTATTCAAATTCTCTGTTTCTTTATTGATCCTTGTCTGGATGTTCTGTCCATTGATGAGAGTGGGGAATTGAAGTCTCCAAATATTATGGTAGGTGTGTCTACTTCTCTTTTCAGTGTTTTCAGTGTTTGCCTCATGTATTTTGGGGCATTCTCACTAGGTGCATAAATATTTTTGATTGTTATGTCTTCTTCTTGAATTGTTCCTTTTATTAGTACATAGTATCCTTCTTTGTCTCTTTTAACTGTTTTATATTTGAAGTCTAATTTTTTTTTTGGATATTAGTATAGCTACTCCTGCTCTTTTCTGATTGTTATTTGCATGAAATATCTTTTCCAACCTTTCACTTTCAACCTATGTTTATAGGGTTGGGTCTAAGATGTGTTTCCTGTAGACAGCATATAGATGGGTCCTGTTTTTTTTAATCCATTCTTCCAGTCTATGTCTTTGATTGGGGAGTTTAATCCATTAACATTTAGTGTTATTACTGTATGGGTAGTACAGCACATTTTGCCTTTTGGATTTTATATGTCATATCTAATTTTTCTTCTTTTTACCTTTACTGATAGTCTTCATTTCTATACTCTTCTCCACAACTCTTCTCTCCTGTCTTTTCATATCTGCCTCTAGTGCTCCCATTAGTATTTCTTGCAGAGCTGGTCTCTTGGTCACAAATTCTCTCAGTGATTTTTTTTTGTCTGAAAATGTTTTAATTTCCCCCTCATTTTTGAAGGACAGTTTTGCTGGATATAGAATTCTTGGTTGGCAGTTTTTCTCTTTTAGTAATTTAAATATATCATCCCAATATCTTCTCACCTTCATGGTTTTTGCTGAGAAATCTATGCATAGTCTTATTGGGCTGCCTTTGTATGTGATGGATTGCTTTTTTCTTGCTGTTTCCAAATTCTCTCTCTTTGATAGCTGACATTCTGATTAGTAAGTGTCTTGGAGTATGTCTATTTGGATCTATTCTGTTTGGGGTATGCTGCACTTCTCGGATCTGTAATTTTAAGTCTTTCATAAGAGTTGGGAAATTTTCAGTGATAATTTTCTCCATTAGTTTTTCTCCTCCTTTTCCCTTCTCTTCTCCTTCTGGGACACCCACAACATATATATTTGTGCACTTCATATGGTCATTCAATTCCCTGAGTCCCTGCTCATATTTTTCCATTCTTTTCCCTATATTATTTTTTGCTTGTTGGATTTCAGATGTTCCATCCTCCAGTTCACTAATCCTATCTTCTGCCTCTTGAAATCTGACATTGTAGGTTTCCATTGTTTTTTTCATCTTTTCTACTGTGCCTTTCATTCCCATAAGTTCTGCGATTTGGTTTTTCAGACTTTCAATTTCTTCTTTTTGTTCATTCTCTGCCTTTTTTATATCCTCCCTCAATTCATTGATTTGATTCTTGATGAGGTTTTCCACATCTGTTTGAACATTCTGAATTAATTGTTTCAACTCCTGTATCACATTGTTGGTTTGTTCCTTTGACTGGGCCATATCTTCAGTTTTCCTAATGTGATTCGTTATTTTTTGCTGATGTCTAGACATTTAATTACCTTAATTAGTTTATTCTGGAGATTGTTCTCACTTTTTTTTCCCCTAGGATTTTCTTGCTGGATGATTTTGTTGTCTATCTGTTCTTTGACATTCAGTTCAGTTTATTCTGGACCACTAGCTTAGGTTTTGTTTAACAGAGCAGAATTTTTCAGTTCTTGTTTTCATGTTTCTTGCCCTGCCTGTATGGTGCCTTCCCCCCCCCTTAGGAGGGTCTACTTAGATATTATAGACCCCAGCCAGATATTCCCAGACCAAACTGACCTCCTGTCAGGAGGAAAGAGTCACCTGCATCAGTTTTCCCTGAGGTGAGACCCAGCAGGTTGAAAGACTTTCCTGTGAAGTCTTTGGACTCTGTGTTTTTCCTGTCCTGACCACTATGTGGCACTTTTCTTCCTGCAGGTCTCACCAGCATAAGTTGATGCGGTACCTTTAACTTTAGCAGACTCTCCCTGCCAGGGGCATGGTGGAGACAGAGGAAAGATTGTAGGCTGACTTTAATCACTACAATTTTCCAAACCCTTGGATTTGAATTCCTTGAGGGAGGAAATCCACCTGACCTGGGCCCCACCCCTCTCCTGGGGAAGGCACAGGCTCCAGACAAGCTCTCTAACAAGCTTGTTTCTGCCTATGCCTGGGGCAGTTGCAGCCTGAGAAGCCCTGCCACTGTAACCAAAGGCAGTCAAGACTTTGTAGAAACACAGCCACAAAAAAAAAAAAAAAAAAAGAGAGAGAGAGAAATCCTTCTCAGAGCAGGACCCCCATTCTTCAAGTTTGCCAATAAAAGCATAAGTTGGTATGTTGCTTTGTGTACCTTCAGATCCTATGTGCCCCCTCCTTTCCTTCAGGGCCCAGACCCTTTCAAGTATTATATGCTATACGATCCAAAAAACCTCTGTTTCTTTTTTCCTTTTTTCTTTTTCCATCAGCCCTGCCCCCTCAGCACTGAGGCAAAAAATCAGCAACCTCTGCTTAGACAAGGTTCAGCTGAGCTGGGGGCCTATTTTCAGTAGTCAGAATTTGTGAATTAATTCCACAGTTGGAGTTTTGATGTGCACAGGCCCTGCTGCTAGTAAAATCCCTTTCCTTTCCTCTCTGGGAAGCAGCCTGTGAGGGATGGGTACTGGCCGCCATGGCTTGGGGAACTCACGGCTCTGGAGAGGGCTCACAGCTGGTCCAGCTGGTCCAGGCTGGGGTATGCTGTGTGTCCGGTCACTGACATGGCCCCAGGAGTTGTTCTGTACTGTTCCTGGCTATTTAGTAGCTGTTCTGGAGAATGAAGCAAATCCCACACCTTGCTAAGCCACCATTTTGGCCCTCTCTGATCAGGTCTTTTTGAGGCTCTTCTCCCTTCATCTTCATGTTACTCTGCTCGTCTGGCCACACAGATGTCTTTCCATTTATTTAGGTCTTTAAAAAAATTTTCAGCAGTTTTTTAGCTATCAGTGTGCAAGTCTTTTACATACTTTATTAAATTTATTTCTAGATATTTTATTCTTTTAAGTGCTGTTATAGATAGAATTGTTTTCTTTTCAGTGTTCCTTGCTTGTGTATAGAAACATCATTGATTTTTGTGTGTTGACCTTGTACCCCACAATTTTGGTGAATTCATTTATTTGCTCTAGTGGTTTTCCTGTGGTTTCATTGGGATTTTCTATTTATGAGATCACGTTGTCTGTGAACAGAGATAGTTTTACTTTTTCTTTCCAATTTGGATGCTTTCTCTCTTTTTTTTAATGGCCTAATCACTCTGACTAGAATATGTAATACTATGTTGAATTAGCAGTGGTGGAAATAGGCATCCTCTTATTGTTGGAAACCTTAGGGGGAGAGCTTTCCATCTTTCATCATTGCGTATAATGCTTGCTATGGGTTTTTCATATATTCCCTTTTTCTCATTGAGGAAATTCTCTTCTATTCCTAGTTTTCAGAGTGTTTTTATCAAGAAACTGTGCTGGATTTTTCAAATGCCTTTTCTGCATCAGTTGAGATGATCATGGGTTTTTTTCCTATAATAAGGTGTATTACATTGCTTGACTTTTTGTTGAGCTACCCTTGCATTCATGTGATAAATACCACTTGATCATAGTGTATAATCTTTTTAATGTGCTATTAGATTTAACTTGCTAATATTTTATTGAGTTTTTTTTTCATCTGTATTCAGAAAGGATATTGGTCTGAAATTTTCTTTTCTTGTGATGTCTCCATCTTGCGTTGGTACCACAGTAATGCTGTCCTCATAGAAAGAGTTAGGAAGCATTCCCTCCTCTTCAATTTTGTGGAAGACTGAAAAGAATTGAATTGGGGTTAGTTCTTCTTTGAATGTTTGACATAATTCAGTGAAGCCATATGGTCCTGTACTTTCTTTGTTGGGAATTTTTTGTTGTTATTGATTCAATCCCTTAACTTGTTAAAGGTCTGTTGAGATTTTCTATTTTTTTGTAAGTCAATATAGGTAATTTGTGTGTTTCTAGGATTGTGTCCATTTCATCTAGGTACACCTAGTTGAAATGGAAGAATACTTCCATAGTATTCTCTTTAATTCTTTTAAGTTCTCTAAAATCAGTAGCAATGTCCCCACTTTCATTTCTGATTTTAGTTATTTGCTTCTTTTCTCTCTCTCTTTGGTTTTTGTTGTTGTTGTTGTTGGCACACGGTTGTTCATGGTAGTCTTTTATTTCTGTGGGGTCAGTAGTAATGTTCCCCCTCTCATTTCTGATTTTATTTATTTATGTATTCTCTTTGTTTCTTTGTCATTCTACCTAAGAGTGCCAATTGTATTGATCTTTTCAAAGAACCAACTTTTGGTCTTGTTAATTATTTCTATCGAGTTTCTTTTTGCTCTCAATGTCATTTATTTCTGCCCTAATCTTTATTTCTTTCCTTCTGCTTTCTTTCAGATTGTTTTGCTGTTCTTTTTCTAGTTCCTCTTGGAATGCCATTAGGTGTTTGATTTTAGCTCTTTCTTCCTTTTTAACATAGGAGTTGAGAGCTATGAATTTTCCTCTCAGCACTGCTTTTGCTGCATCCCAGAAGTTTTTATATGTTGTGTTCTTATTTTCATGTGTTTTGAGATACTAGTTTCTCTTGCAATTTCTTCTTTGAAACACTGATTTTTCAAGAATGTGTTGTTTAACCTCCATTTATTTGGGAATTTTTCTTTTCTCTGCTTGTAATTGATTCCCAGCTTCATTCCATTATCATCTGAGAAAGTGCTTTGTATAATTTCAGCCTTTTTAAATTTATTGAGAACTATTTTGTGGCCCAACATGTGGTCTATCCTAGGGAATGATTCATGAGCACTTGAGAAGAACGTATAGCCTACTATTTTCAGGTGCAGTGTTCTGTATATGTCTGTTAGGTCTAATTTAATTCTCATATTGTTCAAGTTCTCTGTTTCCTTATTGATGCTCAGTCTAGTTGTTCTGTCTTTTAATGAGAGTGGTGTATTGTAGTCTTCAACTATTATTGTAGAAATGTCTATTTTTCCCTTCAGTTTTGCAGTGTTATATCTTATGTATTTTGGGGCACCCTAGTTAGGTACATAAATATTTGTGACTATTATTTCTTCTTGGTGGATTATCCCTTTTATTAATACATAGTTTCCTTTTTGTCTCTTATAATGGATTTGCATTTAAAGTCTAGTTTGTCTAATTGTACTATAGCTACACCAGCTCTTTTTTGGTTACTGTTTGTGTGGAATATCTTTTTCCAACTTTTCTCCTTCAACCTATTTGTGTCCTTGGATCTGAGGTGACTCTCTTGCAGATAGCATATAGATGGATCATACTTTTTAAATCCATTTTGCCAATCTGTTTGATCAGGGAGTTTAATACACTAGCATTCAATATTATTGCTGTAAAGGCAGTGTTCTG
>PVIY010006210.1:45842-89203 GCA_004026745.1 Myrmecophaga tridactyla
AGACGGATTGGCTTTTAATAAAAGGGGATTTATTTTGTTGGTTCTTCAGAGGAAAGGCAGCTAACTTTCCACTGAGGTTCTTTCTTACATGGAAGGCACAGGATGGTCTCTGCTGGTCTTCTCTCCAGGCCCCTGGGTTCCAACAACTTTCCCCGGGGTGACTTCTTTCTCCATCTCCAAAGGCCTGGGCTGAGCTGCTTAGGCTGTGCTATGTTACGTTCTCTCATTTAAGCACCAGCCAATTAAGCCAAACGTCACTCATTGCAGCAGACACGCCTCCTTGCTGACTGCAGATGTAATTGGCAACAGATGAGGTTCATGTACCATTGGTTTATGTCTGCAGCAACAAGACTAGGTATGCTCACCTGGCCAAGTTGACAACTGAATCTAACTAACACAGGCAGTAATGACTCCAACCATTTTATCGTTTGGTTTTTATATATCATATCATATCTTTGTCTCCCTTTTACTCTTTTAATTACCCTTAGTGATAAATTTCATTTTTATACTTTCTACCAAGCCTCTCTCTTCTATCTTATCCTTTCAGCCTGCAAAATTATTTCTGTATTTCTTGTAGGGCTGATTTCTTTGACAAACTTTCTTAATTTCTGTTTATTTGTGAATATTTTAAACTCTCCCTCATTTTAATGTAATTTTGAGATATAGTCACACATTATACACTCCATCCAAAGAATACAATCAACAGTTTACAGTATCATCACATAGTTGGGCATTCATCACCATGATCCTTTTCGGAACATTTGCATTAGTCCAGAAAAAGAAATAGAGACAAAAAGAAAAGCTCAAACATCCCATACCCCTTACCCTACCTCTTATGGACCACTAGTATTGACCTCTATCCAATTTTAAGACTTCCAATAGGGGTAGGTTAACTAGGAAAGTGTAGTATTGTCAGAGATAGATAGATAGATAGATATCAGTGGAATAGAAGAAAACATACAGAAATAGATCCATGCAAAGACTGGCAGATTATTTTATTTTATTTTATTTTTGCAATTTAGTTATGCAATCATTATCAAAGATCAGGGCTACTGGATTACAGTTCAACAACTTTGGTATTTCCTTCTGGCTATTCTAAAATACTAGACAGTAAAAAGAAATACCTATATAATGAGTCAGTAGTCAGTTATTTGGTAAATCCTAATTTCTCAGATAAAGAATTCTTGGCTGTCAGTTTTTCTTTTTCAGCTCCTTAACTATATCATGCTATTATCTTCTCACCTCCATGGTTTCTAATGAGAAATTGGCACTTAATCTTATTATTGTTCTCTTGGTATGTGATGAATCACTTTTTTCTTGCTGCTTTCAGGATTCTTTATCTTTGGCATTTGACACTCTGATTAGTATGCATCTCAGAGTAGGTCTATAAGAATTTATTTGGAGTATATTGTGCTTCTTGGACATGCATATTTATGTCTTTCGTATGAGTTGGAAAATTTTCAGCCATTATTTACTCAAATATACTTTCTTTCCCTTTACTTGTCTTCTCCTTCTGGAACACTTATGATGCATATGTTTGTGTGCTTCATGCTCAATTCCCTGAGAACCTGCTCATTTTTTCCCCATTCTTTCCTCTATTTTTTATTCTGTCCATGAGATTTCAATTGTCCTATCTTCTAGTTTGCTGATTCTTCCTTCTTCCTGTTCAAATCTGATGTTGTATGCCTCTATTGTGTCTATTTTTGCACGGGCAGACACCGGGAATTGAACCCAGGTCTCCAGCATGGCAGGCAACAATTCTGCCATTGAGCCACCATTGCACCACCTTCTATTGTGTTTTTAATCTCTTCTATCATGGGTTTCATTCCCATAAGTTCTGTTATTTTACTATTCAGACTTTCAAATTCTTTATGCCCATCCTTCTTAATATCCTTTATCTCTTTAGCCATATTTTCCTTTATCTCCTTGAATTGATTTAGAAAGTATGTTTGAATGTCTTTGATTAGTTGTTCCAAATTCTGTGTCTCACCCAAACTTTTAGTTTGTTCCTTTGACTGGGCCATATCTTCCTATTTCTTAATTAGGCTTGTAATTTTTTGCTGATACCTAGGCATCTGTTTACCTTGATAAGTTTGTCCTGAAGGTCAGCTTTTCTCTTTTGTGTAGGGTTTCATTGTTGTTTGGCTTCATGTTGACGCTCTTCTTTGACACTTGTTTCAGCTTATTCTAGATTTTTATAATTAGTCATGCTTGATCAGATTTTTAACTCTTCATTGATTCTTGCCCTGGGTATGTGGTACTACTTTTAAGATCACACTATGTGTACAATTGTTACACCCCCAGAAGAAAGCTTCCTTTTCTATTCCTTCTTTAAGAATATTAATCTATTCTGTTTGTTTGTTTTTTGAGCCTGTATAATTTTCTTTTGTACTCTGTGTGGTGGGGTCACATTTCATTATTTTTCCATGTGAGTATCACATTATTGCAGCACCATTTGTTGAATTTTTGCTTGTTTGCTTTGCTTGTTTGTTTTTTGGAAAGTGCATGGATCGGGAATGGAACCCAGGTCTCCTGCATGGCAGGCAAGAATTCTACCACTGAACTACCTTTGCATCCCCCCCATATATTCATACATACATACATACATATATATATTTTTATACTCTCCTTGCATTGTCTTTAGCTGTTTTTTTCTGGGAGGGCAAAGTCTGGGAGGAGGGTCACCATGAGGACTTTCCAAGTTTAATATTTCCCAGCCAAAACAGGGCCAGAGATCCATGAAGGAGGCACAGACCAATTCCAAAGAGCTGTGGAGAGAGGGTCATGATGGATGCCAAAAAGCCTTTTTGACAGTTCTCCAAAGCTGTGCTTTGCTCACTTGCCAGCAGATGGCGCTCCTTAGCAAACTTGAAGCCCTAAGTAGGCCTTGCTTTTTTGAATCTCCACTATTTTTACCTCTGTTGGGGCCAGTGTGGGAAGGGGTTGAAATGATAGTGCAGACATTGCTGTCTGGGGCGGACTGAAAGAGCCAGGACCCAGCGATCTAAACTTGCCAACTGAGAGCTGTGTTCTGTACTGAACCTTGCTCTACCCTGTTCTTGGGGAATAGGGATTCCATGTCCCTCTCCATCCACAGGAACCATCTGGGAACCAGACCCCAGGCAGCTGGCCTTGAGATGAGGAAATGCACAACAGCAGTCATTGCTGAGCAATTTATTCAATTTTTTTTATTGAAGCCAGATATGTTGGCACTTCATTTATTTTATCATTATTTTTCTTTGTATGCTGTATGGCTGGGGTCACATATCATCCTTTTTCCATGTGAGTATCCTGTTATTGCAGCACATTTGTTGACTTTTTGTTTGTTTGTTTGTTTGTTTTGGGGAAATGCATGAGCCAGGAACTGAACCCAGGTCTCCCGCATGGCAGGTGAGAATTCTACCACTGAATTACCTTTGCACCCCTCTTTACTCAGTTTTTTACCAGTGTCTCAACCTTTTCTTCCTGCTCTTCTCTGGACACTGCACAATGCTCCCCAGGCTTCATAGCCCCAGAACAGTTGTCTCAGACAATTTCTGCCTGTCTGCAAGCTGTTTTTGAAGGAGGAATGAGCATTGGGGCCCCTTTGTCTGTCTTCTTCCCTGGAAGTGAGTTATCTTTTATTTTTGATTCAGCATTTGCTTGGTTGCTATAAACCTTTGACTGGTTTCCAGACTTCTGAGAAAATTGCTTTATAAGTTTCTGCTTCTTCTTCAATGTTTATGTGGAGGGATGTGATTTTGAAACTTTTTACTCTGTCATCTTGCTGACATCATGCCATTTTTGTGGGGGTGGGGGGTGGTGCTTGGTCCTGGGATTGAACCTGGGTTTCCCTCATGGAAGATGAGCGTTCTACCACTGAACCATCCATGCACCCCACCTTTGTTTTTAATATAATTTACTTAATTGTTAGTTTATATAATTTGCTTTTTAATAATAATGCTTTTTAATAATGAGTCTAAAAATTGGATTTCAAAATTCTTGAAAATTTAATAATCAGATTTCAAGCACTGGATACAAGACACCTCCAGCAAACTACTGGACAGAGCTCACAAACACAATGTTAATTGAAATTAGCTGGATATAGAAAATTCCAATTTGTATGAGTCTTCATAAACTACTAAGAGAAGTAAAACTTAGCTATTATGTTAGACATCACAACAAAGGCCCAGCCACGCCTAGTTCAGATCAGCTAATCCCCAATTACATAAATGGGCTCAGCTGCGATTAGCAAAGCCACTCAGCTGAGCCCAACGTAGATCAACTGGCTGTCAGCTGACCCACACATCCATAAGAAAATGTGATTGCTGTTTGAAGCCATTGGATTTTCAGGTGATCTGTTATGCAGCATTTTTGTGGCAGTAGCTAACTAATACAGATATTAAACCTTCTCTTAGGGAAGAAGGTGCAGAAAAGAGGCTTCTGGCATGCTGGCAATGTTTTATCTCTTGACCTGTCCTGTGGTTACACTGTGATTACAAAGTCTTGACCTGTGTTTGTTCACCTTGTGATAACTCACTGAACTGTACACTTATGATTTGTATGCTGTTCTTTATGTGTTGCGTTAGCAATCAGCTAAGAGGAGTGTCTTCTGCAATGAGTGATGTTTAATCTAATCATTGGAAGGCTTTTAAAGAAGGATTCAGAAGAGACAATCACTCTTCCTGCTTCTGCCAGCCTCTCCTGAGAGTTCATTGAGGACCTTCATTGGAGCTGCCAGCTTGTGGCCTGCCCCACACATCTTGGACTCTTACATCCCCATGGTTTTATGAATTTTATATTTACAGATATCTCCTGCTGATTCTGTTTCTCTAGAGAACCCTAGCTAATACAGCTTGGTACTGGAAGTGGTTCTTAAGAAACAGAATCTTAAATATGGGTTTTTACAATTGGTTTTCTACTCTGACTAGACTCAAAGGCACTAATGACTCTGTTTCTCATAGTCAAGATGGCACTAACAGTCCATGGAATGAACTGGCAGAAGAGAGAGTCAAAATATCACCATTCAGTTCTGCTAATTGTATGCTTATATGAGGCAAGGCTCTGAGTGATAATGTTTTTGACACCTTTGTGGAGTTTTGTGGAATTAAGAGGTTTAGAGATGTTGTCTGGTTGTTGTTAGATATGCTGAATACACTGATGAGGAAAACTGATGAGCTGAAATCTTCAAATGAGACGCTCATACACATATGACAGATGGAAAAGTTTTTATGAGTGCCCTGAAGGAAAATCTTATTTCCTGTAAGAGAGCTCTGAAAATTATACTCAGAGTCCCATTGTTAGAGTAGCAAGTTTACAATGTAAACTGAAATCTCAACCTTGCATGGTGTTTGCCATTAAAGTGAGGGCATTGATCGGAAAGGAGTGGGACCCTAAAAAATGGGATGCCGACATATGGATTGATAATGATGGCTGTGGAGACATTGAAACCTTAGATTGTGCTGAGTCTTTTCTAGATAACCCCATAACAGCCTGGCCTGAGGAAATTGCTTCTGGACCTCCAGTCAGTTCTGAGGAGTTGGCCACCCAACCTCCACCTGAAGTAATTAACCCTTCAGTGCCTATGAAGCATGTAATTACCATGGGGAAACAGCCCTTGCTCCTCTGCCTGGAGTGATTAATCCTGTTTCATCAGATGAAACTGCAAACAAATGCCCTGAAGTAATTGGCTTGGAAGATATTTCTAATTCTTTTCATGACCTACCCCTACCAGACCAAAACTAGACTGAAATCCCAACAGGCCCCCAAAAATTAGGTACAAAGTGTCATCCATGAGGAGGTACACTATACTCCAAAAGAACTGCATGAGTTTTCGAATTTATATAGACAGAAATCGGAAAAATACGTGTGAGAATGGATTTTAAGGGTGTGGGATAATGGTGGAAGGAATATAAATCTGGATCAGGCTGAATTTATTGATATGGGCCAACTAAACAGAGATTCTGCATTCAATATTATAGCTCAAGGGGTTAGAGAAAGCATTAACAATTTGTTTGGATGGTTGGCTGAAACATGGATCAAAAGGTGGCTGACATTATCTGAGGTTGAAATACCAGAACTGCCCTGGTATAATGTAGATGAGGGGATCCAAAGGCTTACAAAGATTTGAATGCTAGAGTGGATTTATCATGGAAAGCCTCTCATACACTGGCTTGTCCAGAGGATGCACCTTTAACCAGAACTGTGAGAAATAAATTTGAGACTAGCTCCATCAACCCTGAAGAGCTCTGTAGTTGCCCTTCTCTGTAGGTCAGATATTACTGTGGGAACTGCTGTCACTGAGCTGGAATCCTTAAACACAATGGGGATGGTTGGATCCCAAGTTGGCAGTAGCCAGGTGGCAGCCTTTAATCACTAAAGATGAGATGGGCATGCCTATCATAATGGGCAGCAGACTCAAGCCAGGAGTCAAAATAATCTGATTCACAGGGGCTTGTGGTATTGGCTAGTAGATCATGGGGTACCTAGAAATACAATAGATGGGCAGTCTATTAAATTCTTGTTTGAGCTGTATAAGCAGAAGAGTTCTGGGTCAAATGAACAGAAGTCTAACTTGGATTACAAGAACAGAGAGTCACAGCCCCTTAATCAATATCCAGAATTGAGACAGTTTACAGACCCAGAGCCCCTTGAATGAAGGGAAGGCCAAGTCCCTGTGAGGGAGGACCCTGTTACACTGCCACAAATTTATACTGTTACTCTCCCTCCAAGCCTTCCCCAAGGGAACCTATGGCCTTTTGCCCAGGTAACTGTGTATTGGAGAAAAGGAAATGATCAGATATTTCAGGGATTATAAGACACTGGTTCAGAAGTGACATTAATTCCAGGGAACCCAAAATGTCACTCTGGTCCACCAGTCAGAGTGGGGGCTTATGGAGGTCAGGTGATTGATAGAGTTTTAGCTCAGGTCCATCTCACAGTGGGTCCAATGGATCCCCAGACCCATTCTGTAGTTATTTCTCCAGTTCCAGAATGCATAATTGTAATAGACATACTGAGCACTTGGCAGAATCCCCACATTCGCTCTCTGACTCATGGAGTGAGGGCTATTATGGTAGGAAAGGCCAAGTGGAAGCCAGTAGAACTGCCCTTACCTACCAAAATAGTAAATCAGAAGCAATACTGAATTCCTGGAGAGATTGAAGAGATTGGTGCCACTCTTAAGTGCCTGAAAGATGCATGGGTGTTGATTCCTACCACATCCTCATTTAGCTCTCCTTTTGGCCTGCACAGAAAACAGATGGATCTTGGAGAATGATGGTGGATTATTGTAACCTCAACCAGGTGATGACTCCAATTGTAGCTGCTGGTCCATATGTGGTATCATTGCTTGAGCAAATAGTATACAGCTATTGATCTGGCAAACACTTTTTTCTCAATAGTTGTTAGTGAGGACTACCAGAAACAGTTTGCTTTCAGCTGGTAAGGTCAGCAATATACTTTCACTGTCCTACCTCAGTGGTATATAAACTCTCCAGCCCTCTGTCATAATCTTTTCCGCAGGGCCCTTGATCATTTCTTCCTCCCACAAGACATCACACTGATGAATTATATTGATGATATCACGTTGATTGGACCTAATGAGCAAAAAGTAGCAACCACTCTAGACTTATTGGTAAGGCATTTGCATGTCAGAGGATGAGAGATAAATCCAACAAAAATACAGGGGCCTTCAACCTCAGTGACATTTCTAGGTGTCCAATGGTGTGGGGCATGTCAAGATAACCCTTCTGAGGTGAAAGATAAATTTATGCTTCTGGTGCCTCCGATGACCAAAATAGAGGCACAATGCCTAGTTGGTCTTTTTGGATTTTGGTGACAACATATTCCTCATTTGGGTGTGCTATGCCATTTATTGAGTGACCAGAAAAGCAACTAATTTTGAGTGGGGACCTGAACAAGAGGAGGCTCTGCAGCAGGTCTAGGCTGCTGTACAAGCTGCTTTGCCACTTGGACCATATGATCCAGCAGATCCAATGGTGCTGGAAGTGTCAGTGGCAAATAGAGATGCTACCTGGAGCCTTTGGTAGGCCTCTGTAGGAGAATCACAACACAGACCCTTAGGATTTTGGAGCAAAGCCTTACCATCTGCTGCAGATAACTACTCTCCTTTTGAGAAACAGCTTTTGGTCTGCTTTTGAGCCTTAGTAGAGACTGAAAGCTTAACAATGGGCCACCAAGTTACCATGAGACCTGAGTTACCTATCCTGAGCTGGGTGTTGCCTGACCCACCAATCCATAAAGTTGGGCATATGCAGCAGCACTCTATTGTAAAATGGAAATGGTATATATGAGATAGGGCCAGAGCAGGTAAAGGCACAAGGAAGTTACATGAGGAAGTGGCTTAAATGCCCATTGTCTGCACTCCTGCTACATTACTTTCTCTTTCCCAGACCCAAGCTATGGTCTCTTGAGGAGTTCCTTACAGTGAGTTGACTGAAGAAGAGAAAACTTGGGCCTGGCTTACAGATGGTTCTGCCTGATATGCAGGTACCACCCGAAAGTGGACAGCTGCAGCACTACACAGCTTTCTGGGATATCCTTGAAGGATAGTGGTGAGGGGAAATCCTCCCAGTGGGTGGAATTGTGAGTAGTGTACCTGGTTGTTCATTTTGCTTGGAAGGAGAACTGGCCAGAGGTGCATTGTATACTGATCATGGGCTGTGGCTAATGGTTGGGCTGGATGGTCAGGGACTTGGAAAAAGAATGATTGGAAGATTTGTGAAAAAGAGATCTGAGGAAGAGGTATGTGGATAGACTTTTCTGAGTAGGCTAAAAACATGAAGATATTTGTGTCCTATGTGAATGTGCACCAGAGGGTGACTTCAGCACAGGAAGGTTCTCCTGTGCTGTTCTCCCTCTCCCTCTCCCTCTCCCTCTCAAGTGGATAAGATGACCTGTTCTGTGGATACCAGTCAACCTCTTTCCCCAGCAACTCATGTCATTTCCCAATGGGATCATGAACAAAGTGGTCATGGTGGTAGGGATAGAGGCTATGCATGGGCTCAACAACATGGACTTCCACTCACCAAGGCTGACCCAGTTATAGCCAGTGCTGAGCACTCAGTCTGCCAGCAGCAGAGACTCCAATATGGCATTGTTCCCTGAAGTGATCAGCTAGCTACTTGGTGGCAAGTTGATTACATTGGACCACTTCCATTATGGAAGGGAAAGCAACTTGTTCTAACTGGAATAGACATGTACTCTGGATATGGGTTTGCTTTTCCTGGATGCAATGCTTCTGCCAAAACTACCATCTGTGGATTTATGGAATGCCTTATCTATTCCTATGGTATTCCACATAGTATTGCTTCTGGTCAAGGAACCCACTTCACAGCAAATGAAGTGTGGGAATGAGCACATGCTCATGGAATTCTCTGGCCTTATAATGTTTCCCATTATCCAAAGGTATCTGGGTTGATAGAATAGTAGAATGGCCTTTTGAAAACTCAATTACAGTGCCAGCTAGGTGGCAATTCCTTGCCGGGCTGGAGCAATGTTCTCTAGGAGGCTGTGTATGCTCTGAATCAGCATCCACTGTGTGGTACTGTTTTTCCCATAGCCAGGATTCATGGGTCCAATAATCAAGGGGTGGAAATGGGAGTGGCACCACTCACTATTACCCCTAGTGATCCACTAGGAAAATTTTTGCTTCTTGTCCCTACAACTTTGAGCCCTGCTTATCTAAAAGTTTTAGTTCCAGAAGGGGAGTGCTTCCACCAGGAGAAACAACAATGATTCCATTGAACTAGAATCTAAGACTGCCAACTGTTCACTTTGGGTTACTCATGCCCCTGGATCAACAAGCCAAGAAGGGGGTTACTTAACTGGCTGAGGTGAATGACATGACTATCAGGGGAATATAGGACTGCAACTACACAATGGAGGTAAAGAAGACTTTCCTTGGAATATAGGAGATCCCCTAGGACGTCTCTTAGCATTACCATGCCCTGTGATTAAAATAAATGGAAAACTGCACAACCCAATCTGGACAGGACTACCAATGGCTCTGAAACTTCAGGAATGAAGGTTTGGGTCACCCCATCAGGCAAAGAACCACGGCCTGCTGAAGTGCTTGCTGAGCATAAAGGGAATAGGGAATGGTTAGTGGAAGAAGGCAGTGATAAATATGAACTATGACCATGTGATCAGTTATAGAAATGAGGACTGTGATGGTATGAATATTTCTTCCTTGCTTTGTAATTAGTATGTACATATTTATACATAAGTCAAAGATCTTTGTTTTCCTCTTTATTTTATCCCCTTTTATCATATGTCATTTTGTCATATGTCATATGATTATGACATAACCTGTTTTGTTCATGGTATAATATTTAAGTTGTAGGGTATCAAGTTTAAGAATGAATATTACCCAAGGACTTGCACCCTATTCTGGAGAGATTTAATGCATTTCCAGTTGTATACAGAACAGTTGAGTATTGTTAGGCAAGGGAAAAAAATGTTTGTTATTGTTTTCTATTTAGAGATTAAGGTGATGTGTATAGTTGCCAAGTTGACAAGGCGTGGACTGTGATAGTCAGGTTCATGTGTCAACTTGGTCAGATGGTGGTGCCCAGTTGTATCTTCAGGCAAGTACTGGCCTGTCCTGTTGCTGTGAGGACATTTCATGGACTTAAATCATGACCATGTTGGCTGAATCCATAGCTTGTTGCATTTGCAGTCAGCTAACGGGAGTATTTTCTGCAATGAGCGATGCTTAATCTAATCATCAGAAGGCTTTTAAGGAGGATTCAAAAGAGACCATCACTTTTCCTGCTTCAGCCAGCCAGGAAAACAAATCTCCTGAGAGTTCATTGCGGACCTTCATTGGAGCTGCCAGTTCACGGCCTGTCCCACAGATCTTGACTCTTTCATCTCCATGGTTGGTTGAGACACTCTTCTAAATTTTATGTTTACAGGTATCTCCTGATGATTCTGTTTCTCTAGAGAACCCTAACTAATAATCTAGAGTAATAATACATTGGTGGGTTGATTATATATTGATACAAATGTCTTGCAGTATTATTTGGTAAATTTATCAGCTACTTCTCAAAATATCTTTTGGCCCAGCAATTCCACATTGGAAAGTTTGGTCTTTAAAATTATTTGCACAGATTTTATTATTAGCATGTTCATCACATGATTGCTTAGGATAATGACAAATTTGAAAAAATTAAATGTAAAACTCAGATGGGTTACATCTGAATTTGTGATCTATTGCTTAATGAAAAAAGAAGCAGTTTATTAAAACAATATGCATAGTATCTTCTTGTTTTTGGAAAAATATCCATATTTATATAACTAGATTTACATGTCTAGATATTATAGCTAGCTTACCTGAACATTAGCCAGGTAAATGGGTAGGTGCATAGTTAATTAGGTATCTAGAGAAATATAAAAGTCAGGAAGGAGACAGACTAGAGCATTACTAGTTTTTAACTGGGCAGTGGGGTATAGGTGATTTTCATTTCCTACCCTTTTCTGTATTTTCTAATTTATTTGCCAATGTGTGTATTTTGTTTAATAAAAAGTTATAAAAACAACCCTAACAAAAACAAAAGACTATAAATGGCTTCATGCCAGGTCATGTTTTGCTACCAAAATTAATTATAAATTACATTTTGGAGCTTTTTGGATCTTGGAGTTTGAGGTGAAGGATTGTGGACTATAATATATTTGCATCAGAACTCCATTATTCATTTATTTTCATCATTTAGCAGCCTATAGAATATGCCCACTAGAACCTTTTTCTTTTAAATTAAAAATGTTTATTTTGTTTTCTTTATCTTTTAGGCATTATTTTAATATCTTTTCTTTGATCTTTACCCCTCTGCTCCACCAAGATTTCTACCTCCAGGTTTGTAGATTTCTAGACATGGTAAAACTCAGTTTTGCTTCTTAACAATCTGTTTGTTATGCATAGAACAAGCTCCTTTATCCCAGGGCTTCATTTTAAGCACTATCTTCCAAATTGCTATGATAATCAGATTTACCATCCATGTCAAAACTGGAATCACTTTCTTTATTCTGCATTTTCTGTGCAATGGGGCATAAACATCTGAGGTTCTAAGTCGTATTTCCAGCTCCCTTCCTAAATGTAGTCTCATATTAATCACCAGATAAGCCCAACTTTGCCATAACTCCTTTTTTCAATTGGAATTCTATTTATCTAGATATTTCCTTTTCTCATTCATATTCAGTTTCAATTAAGACCAAACTAACTAGACTTTAAGCAAATAACAATACTATAGCTGTCAAAATAGATATCACATTTTTATATCATTCCATTGGGTTTCGTAATAAAAGCTCTTTAATTTCTCTCACGGATTTTAATTATTAGTAAAGTTCTAAATTAGGGTCATTTCATTTCAAAAATCTGTTTAAATAAAGTTGTTATAAGTCCTAAATCTATAAATTAGCCTAACAAGACTTAAGGGACCGTCTCTGTATCCACCCCAAGGCACCAGGTATTCCAGGATTGAAACAGATGAATGTTTATTCTTCAGACTACAGAGCTCTTATGTTCTCCAGGCACATTTCTGTATAATGGTGCTTTTCATTACAGAGCCACCCACCTACATCATTTAAGCATTGTGCAAGTTGTACAATTTACCTAAGTGATAATGTTATTTATAGTATGGTTTTCACCTAAGGATATGCAAGAGCTTTAGAAACTGCACTTACACAGAATTACTTCAGATTCAGATTTGATATGCTTCAGATTTGACCCATAATAGCAGGTTAATGCTGCTGAGGTGATGAAGCCTGAAGATGAAAAGATGTGAGAGCACTTTCATATTTTAATATATGCCAGGCTGTTGTAAACTGTTTCTCAAGACCATGCATCTCATTCTTCAAATACATCTCAACCCACTTCTAGTCTATGTGACACTATGGAAGGCAAAGCTGGAATATGGCATTTCAAATGACTTTACATGAGAACCTTTCTGTGAACTTATGGAATGCGGGTTAAAAAGAAAACTAAAATAAATTCAGATACATTCTTAACATTTTTATGATTAAAAATTCAACCTCATATGAACAGACATGCTTTTTAATTATTTATTTTTTCTTAATATATATTATATATTCATATAACTTGTAATCATCCAAATTGTACAATAATTTGTTCACAATATCATCATAATAGCTGTGCATTTATCACAATCAACTTTTTTTCTTTTTTGTGAAAACCAACATGTATACAAAAAAAGCAATAAATTTCAAAGCACACTGCAACAATTAGTTGTAGAACAGATTTCAGAGTTTCATATGGATTACAATTCCACAATTTTAGTTTTTTACTTCTAGCAGCTCTAAGGTACTGGAAACTAAGAGAAATATCATTTGTTAAACCCTATAACTCTACCATCACCTTTAATCCTTTCTCCCACTCTTTAAGGGTATTTGGGCAAACTTTTTCATGTTGGAAGTGGCTGTTGATAATATGGGAAAGGGGACAGAACTAGTTGATGTTCTGGAGAGGCTGTCCCTTCTACATTTCAGGACTTACCTGGTCCAGGGACCCATCTGGAAGTTGTAGTTTTCTGGAAAGCTACCCTAGTACATGGAACCTTTGTGGAATCTTATATATTGTCCTAGGTGTTCTTTAGGATTGGCAGGAATTGTTTGGTTGGGGTTTGGCAAGTTATGGTAGGTAGCATTATCTAACTGAAGCTTATATAAGAGTGACCTCCAGAGTAGCCTCGTGACTCTATTTAAACTCTCTCAGTCACTGATACCTTATTTGTTATACTTCTTTCCCCCCTGTTGGTCAGAATGGCATTGTTGATCCCATGGTGCCAGGGCCAGGCTCATCCCTAGGAGTCATCTCCCACGCTGCCAAGGAGACTTTTACTGCTGGATGTCATGTCCCACGTAACAGGGAGGGCAATGATTTCACTTGCAGAATTGAGCTTATATATAGAGAGAGACCACATCTGAGCAACAAAAGAGGTCCTATGGAGGTAACTCTTTTGTATACCTATAGGTAGGCTAAGCTTCTCTGCTACATACTTAGCTTCACAAGAGCAAGCCTCAAGATCAAGGGTTTGGCCTATTGATTTGGGTGTCCCTAATGTTTGACACAGTGTCAAGGGTTTCTACGGTGAACAGATACCCTTCATTAGTTTAAATTTGCAAATTTAAGCAAATTTGTTAATCCTTATAAGTTTCATGGTTTTTCAGATGCATCATTAAAATCTTAAAAAGATCTGTTTTTTTTCTAATAAATTTGTTGCTCAATATTATATCTTGGAAGAAATAGGTCGGTGGGGTAAGGGCTGGAGTGGACAGAGCATAAGTAACTTGCCAAGGGTCACCAAGCTGGTCCTAGGCAGAGCCAGGAACAGGGGCTCCCAGGGATTTTTTTGTTCTGTTTTGTTTTGTTTTTTTATATGCTGTATGGCAGGGGGCCACATTTCATTCTTTTTCCATGTCAGTATCCTGTTATTTCAGCACCGTTTGTTGAATTTTTATTTGTTTGTTTTTTCTTTCTTTCTTTGCTTGTTTGTTCTTGTTTTGGGGAAGTGCATGGGCCAAGAATCAAACCCGGTCTCCTGTATAGCAGGTAAGAATTCTACCACTGAACAACCCTTGCATCCCTACTCCCAGGATTTAAAGGATAAAATTTCACATGTCATATCCTACCTGAGACCTAGAGGACAGAGAACAGGAAGGGAAGTATACATCTAAGCAGATTTTAGCTACTAAAAGAAATTAATAAAGAGAACAGGAAGAGAAATGAACATCTAAACAGCTTAGGTACTAAAAGAAGTTAATAAAAGATATTGAAACAAATAGCATTAAAGATAACATTTATAGCTCCAATTAAGAACTCACGAGAGTGACCAAGAATTTCCTGCCTTGCTAGTCATGATCTTATTCTCCATCCTCTACTTTATACTGGTGAAGCTTCAACTGTTTTATGCTTTCCAACACTTGACCCAGGATTTTGAAGGAAATCATAATAGAAATGAAATGGAGCCAGCTATGTTATCTCTCCGTACTTCTACAGCCTAACAGTGACCTTATGCTCTAATAATTTTTATAGACTCCTTTCTTTACCAATCCTACCCACCCATCATAAATAGTTCCCAACCTGTCCTTCTAATTGTTATCATCATGGGTGCTAGTTGTTATCATCATGGGTGGCTGAAGATTATTATTGCTTAATTGGACCTGACCATAAAAATTAGAAAAGCAACCAATATTTCAGGGCCATCCATACCACTGCTGAAGTGAACATTCTTATGCAAATATCCTGTTGACTATGTGCAAATAAGTGTGTAGAATGGGTTTCATCATCTTTGCTTTCTACCAAGGTGTGATAATAAATACTATCGAGAGCATTACACTGCAGGTGAAGAGATTTGAGTTCAAGATCCTTCTTTACTGTACAGAGCTAGCTGGAGAAAATTGTAAGCAAACACTACCTTCATACTTGAATTAGGAGAAGTGGAGAGGCAAGGCACAGCAAAGCAAAGAAGCAGCTTCCCTAACAGCAGAAACTAAATCATCACTGTAGATGGTTCAACAAGCAAGCCTGCCTTCAAGATCCACTTAACATTTAGCAGAGGCTGCCTTCTACCTACAAATCAAAGGAAGGGAAGGATATAGACTTTGTTAACATCTGTCTTATTGATCAATGGCTCCCTGTTTCTTTTCCAGGATGCACCGGCTGTCCAGGCATTTTCCATCTGCCGCTAGTTGAAGTAGCAGCCAGAGGTAGAAGTTTGACAGACTGTCAGCTCAGGGACTTAAACAGAAGGGGTCGTACCTGGATACAGTGCCTGACACTTACTATTTACTCCTTTTGTCCACCATCCTGCCTCACTCCCCCAGGGTTCCACAATGATAGGTCCTTAACAGGCTGAAAAACCTTAGGACGTCCCAATGCCATGTCAAACTGTAGGTGTATCTCATTACCACAACTCACAGTAGTGAGACAAGATGTAGTCTAATCTATAAGGACAGGGCTCTATCCTAGGAGGAAAAGAATTTGGTCAGTACAGTCATCAACTGAGTTGGGAAATTCTTGCCTTAGGCTGGATTAACCAGAAGCAGACCTTGAATCAAGATCCACGTGCAAGTGATCAGTGATGGCGTGCCAATGAGTGGGTTAGTGGAGGAAACCAGCAAGGGAAGCAAAAGAAAAGATGTACTTTCAAGCAAAAGCACAGCCTTAGCATGATCATATAGGAGATCTTTGAAGTGTAAACTAAACCTCCAAGTATGTCCCAGCTCATGTTAGAGAGCTGGGCTTTCACACGCATGTATCAGTCAGTCAGCCGCTATGATCCAACTCAAAGGCACCTGAATTCAGGCAGTTCTGGCTCTCTGCTGGTATGGGCAGAATGGCTCCAATAGTTCAAGAGCTGTCATCTCAAAAGAGTCACAGGTACAGGTCTGTTCTAGTTTGCTAGCTGCCAGAATGCAATATACTGGAAACGGAATGACTTTTTAAAAGGGGAATTTAATGAGTTGCTAGTTTACAGTTCTAAGGCCAAGAAAATGTCCCAACTAAAATAAGTCTATAGAAATGTCCAATCAAAGGCATCCAGGGAAAGATACCTTGGTTCAAGAAGGCCAGTGAAGTTCAGGGTTTCTCTCTTAAGTGGAATGGCACATGGTGAACACAGTCAGAGTTTCTCTCTCATCTGGAAAGGCACATGGTGAACACGGCCAGGGTTCATCTCTCATCTAGAAGAGCACATGGCGAGCACAGCATCATCTGCTAGCTTCTTCTCCTGGCTTCCTGTTTCATAAAGCTCCCCGGGAGGCATTTTCCTTCATTTCCAAAGGTTGCTGGCTGGTGGACTCTGCTTCTTGTGGCTATGTCATTCTGCTCTGCTCTCTCTGAATCGCTCTCATTCTCCTGAATGTTTCCTCTTTTATAGGACTCTAGAAACTTATGAAAACCCACCCAAAAGGGTGGAGACATGTCGTCACCTAATCCGTCTTAACAACCACTCTTGATTAAATCACATCTCCAGGGAGATGATCTGATTACAGTTTCAAACATACAGTATTGAAGAGGGATTATTCTGCCTTTATGAAATGGGATTTTGATTAAAACATGGCTTTTCTAGGGTCCATACATCCTTTCAAACCAGCACAAGGTCATTAAGAGAAAGCCCCCAGAAACCAAGGGATGGCCACACAGAAATGACGAGAAGGATTCACTGCTGTCCTAAAAAAAGAATGTGGTAGAAAGTAGGAGTGAAGGAATCCATTCCACATTCCACACACATATTTGCACATGTTCAAAAGGACATTTGCACAAAAATGTTTATTTCAGCACTGTTTTCAAATTTAGAAACCACCAGCTACTAATGGTGGATTGGATAAACAAATTATATGTCCTGAATATAGAACATTGTTCAGCAGATACAAAACGTATAGATTTTTATGTACTGGCATAGAATGCCCTTTAAGATATATTATTAAATGAAAAAAATAAGTTGCAGATTAATGACTGCATTAATATTATATTATATTTATATTAATATTATGTAAAATATTTAAGCTAAAATAAGGTGTGCATATAAATTTAATTTACATGTATAACATACAAAAATGCATAGAAAGAGGGCTGGGAAAACATATACCAAACTGAGGAGATGAGTTGGGTTGGTGAGTCAAAGAGGAATCATAGTATTTTATACTATATACTTAATTGTTAGAATTTTTACAGTAATTGTATATTTGTGTATTGTTTGTGTCATTACAAACAAAATTGTCATTGAGAAGCAGGTATGGTATTTTGAAATGTGGAGTTATAACAGGGGATTTATGAACAAAAGGAAAAAAAATTTTGCTTTCCCATCCTTATTTTTTTGTTGTGTGATGCCCTTAACAAAAAGTGGAGTTAATTTCCAGAGACACCCCCCCCCACTTCATGGTGGCCAAAGGGCATTTTTATGGCCAAAAGGTTTTTTTCAGTTGACATTGTGTTCTTCAACTAATTGGACTGATCTCTCTCAGTTCTTCAAGGTTTGTAGCGTCTTTCATAAACCTATTTTAGCAGCAAACATCACCAAACCTGCAAGACCCTCAAGAAGACACACCAACCCTACTCATATCCTCAGTTTGGTATATATTTTTCTGTATCTTTTCTATGCATTTCCACTCATGGATGTGCTGGCTTGAAAGGATTATGTGCCTTAGAAAAGCCATGTTTAATCCTCATCCAATTTTGTGGGAGCAAGGTTTCTTTTAATCCTTATTTAATAATGTAGGTTGGAATCTTTTGATTAGATTGCCTCCATGGAGATGTGACTCACCCAATTTTCGTAGGTATTAATTTTTTTATTAGAGGGAGATATGACTCCCCCCATTCCAGGTAGGTCTTGATTAGCTTACTAGAATCCTTTAAAAGAGGAAGCATTTTGGAGAGAGAGCAACAGAGCCAAGAGAACCAGAGAGCCTCTGCAGCCTGAGTCCTTTGGAGATGAAAAAGGAAAATGCCCCTGGGGGAGCTTCATGAAGCAAGAGGCATGGAGAGGAAGCTCGAAGACATTGCCATGTTCCCCATGTGCCTGTCCAGTTGACAGAGAAACCCTGAACTTCATCGGCCTTTCTTGAGTGAAGGTAACCTCTTGTTGGTGCCTTAATTTGGACATTTTTATAGACTTGTTTTAACTGGAATGTTTTCATGGCTTTAGAACTATAAACTAGCAACTTAATAAATTCCCCTTTTTAAAAGCCATTCCAGGGTGGTGCAATGGTGGCCCAGCAGGCAGAATTCTCACCTGCCATGCCAGAGACTGTGGATTTGATTCCCAGCGCCTGCCCATGCAAAAAAAAAAAAAAAAAAAAAAAAAGCCATTCTATTTCTGGTACATTGCATTCTGGCAGCTTGCGAACAAGAACAATGGATATATGTAAATTAAATTCATATACACACCTTATTTTAGCTTCAATATTTTACATAATAGGGTCATTAATCTGCAACTTAATTTTTTCCATTTAATAACTGAGCTTGAAGAGCATTCCATGCCAGTACACACTGGGTCTCCCTAACCTAGAGCAGGCCCTCCTCATTGTGCAGATTGGCTTTATGTAGTTGCCTGGCAGGCTCAGAGATACCCTCCAGGCACTTCAGCACTTTGGCTCCTCAAGAGTGCTAAAATAGTCATATAAATAAAAAGCTCCCTCCTTAAATATGTGTAAATATTAGGGCACTTTGGTTTGAATGTAGCTTCACTGATTGTAATGCACACATGGATGTTTTATGTGTTAGTATTTATACTGAGAGGATAGTGGCAAGATGTATGGTTTGTGATAACTTTGAGACTGGTGACAAGAAAAGATAATAAAAGGAAATAATTTAAAAGAAGGGAAGAAGAGGAGACAAGCGATTGTGTAGAAATCTAGAGGAGGTTGCCTATGAGCTTTACTTCCCTCCCTTCTTCTGTGTCCTTTCCTTCAGCCTATAAAATGCTCATGGTTCTCGCATATTAATAAAGAAATCTTCAGTGCAAACTCCTGCATAAATAGTTAGGATCTCCTCTTTCTCCTTTCATTCTTAGTCACTAGTCTTGTATAATACTCATCACCTTCACAGCTACTCAGTGGTTCTTGGCTCCACCCCTACATCTCTCATTCAGGATATCAGTATCTTTAAAATTTCTAAATCTGATGGAATATTTTCGATTCCTATCTGACTCCAGAGGCATCGGATGTCATGAAATGAGCCTCAGCTTGCTCATCTTCCAACACTTAAGTATCGCTTCTTTCAGCAAAGCATACACTAATTCTTCTTGGAAGAGTCAGGCACTCTCCTCTTAGTTCTTTTAGAGCTCTTTATATACTTCCACTTTAGAACTGTTGTCATTATCTTATCATTATTTGCAGACCCATCTCCCCAAATGGCATATGAGGTTCTTGAGGACAAAGACTATGTCACTATAGGATCTGGACAATAGAAGGTGTTCAATAATAGCTGTGGGATGACTGCGTTAATGAACCATTGAATCAATTAGTAAATGTGTGCACTTGTGGGTAACAAGAACAAAGACATAAAGATACTAATTCTGCTGTAACTTAGATTGTGGAACAAGTAAAGGAGGAAAGGAAAAACTGCTGAACCCCACCCTTGGAACTGAAAACAAAACTTGGGAATAAATTACAGAGAAACAATTAGTATTATTAATGATTATTAATGCTGTAAAATCTCCTTTGACCTAGTGTGTTAGTCAGGGTTCTCTAGAGAAACAGAACAGGAAATTTCTGTAAATATAAGATTTATAAAGGTGCCTCATGCCGCTGTGGGAATGGAAGAGTCCAAAATCTACAGAGCAGGCTGTGAAGCTGGCAGCTCCGATGAAGGGTCTGGATGAACTCCACAGGAGAGGCTTGCTGGCTTAAGATGTAGTAAAAGAGTCTCTCTTCTTCCTTAAAAACCTTCAACTGAGTGGATTATCTCATTGTGGAGATGCACCTTAGTTGATCTCAGATGTAATCAGCCACAGATGCAATCGATTGACTGATGATTTAATATTCCAGCATTCCAGTTTATCAGCTGGCCAAGAAATATCCTTGCAGCAATGCTCAGGCCAGTGCTTGCCTGACCAGACAACTGGGCATAATCATTTGGCCAAATTGACACCAGAACCTAACCAGTACACCTAGGTTGAGTAAATAACAGGATAAAACCTCCTTTAGCCTCTCCACTTGAGGGTACATAACTCCAAGTATCTTCACATTGTGTTTAAATAGTTTATTCCATTGCCTGTGCTTATGACTACCAGATAGTAGAACAGGGGGAAGGCTTTGATTCAAGGGGCTCATTCTATAAATGAAAAATTCTGCTGGTTTCCTTTGTTGGTGGACTAGAAGCTGTTGGGCCATAATGTTGGGGAGCCAATGGTTTAGGGGCAATTTCACAGAAAGAAGAAAAGAAATATTCAAAGATATCAGAATTTATTCAAACTCATATGTCAGAAAGAAATCTGCTTTGGCTGTGAAGGCTCAGAAAGAAACCCATGTTTCTCCATTGTTCTTTCTTACCTCCCCTTAAAGGACAGCAATGAGGCAGGTGCTCTGAGAAAGGCTACTCCCCACCTAGGAACAATGCCTGGCCATCTGATGTGGAGTTGGTCAGCATCTTGGCCATTGATTAGACCCAACTTGTGGCCTGTCTCCTGGCCACAGTATCTACAGTGTAGCTCAGCCGTATGACTGAGGGATAAAGTGGAAGTACCCAAGAGCCACGTCCATCTATTCAAGCACAGGCCTGAGTCATAATTGGCAAAGAACACTGAAGCCTGGGAAAATAATTTTGATATGATGATAGGCCCTCCTTATATTAATATTAGATATTAATGACTGGGTATGTGGTCCTTGTCTTAGTTTCCTTGGGCTGCCGTAGCAAAGTACCACAAATTGGGAGGCTTAAAGCAACAGAAATTTATTTTCTCAGGTGCTGGGGGCTAAAAGGCCAAAATCTGTGGGGATACAATCCTTCATTGCCTCTTGTTTGCTTCTGGAAATTTGCTGGTAATCCTTGGGCTTGAACCGTTGCCCCACCTGAGGCACATGGTGTTTACACTGGGTTCTCCCCTGTGTATGTCTGTGTCTCCTCCCCTGCTTATAAGGACACCAGTCCCAACCTAATCCTCTTTTTAACTATTAACATCTTCAAAGATCACATTTCCAAATAAGGCCGCATTCACAGGACCTTAGGAGTTTTTAAACTGTTAGGAGTTTTCTTTTTCAGGGATGGAAGTCCACCTGTAACAGCCACATCCAAGCTTTGCACTTGCATACAAAGCCTTGATGGGACTAAGTAGAAAGGCTTATCATCTCTTGCTCCTATGGAGAGGACCTCTGGAGAGGGCCAGGCCTTATCGTCCTCACCCTCAATCTTCTCACTCTCGTGACTCTCTCATATGCTCTATGGGGCAGGCAGCATGGCTATGGCACCAGGAAGCCTATGCATTATATAACAACTAAATCTTAGTTTCTTCATCAGTGAAATGGAAATAATATCGGGAGCTACTTCATAAGGCCATCTAGAAGATTGAACAAGATAATGGATGTGACGAGCTTAGCACTCTCTGTAATGATGTCAACGCTCGTTAAGTGTTAGTCATTATTGTTGGCTCTGGGGACCATGGGACAAACTAAGGGTGAGCGACCTCCCATTTGGATCAACTGACAGAGATCCTGCCTAGACACATGGAAGGCTAATGTTCAATAGGATCAACCTCTCTCTGGTCACCAGAGATATAGAACATTATAGTACCTGAGAGCACAGGCTTTGATATTGGACAGATCCTGGCTTCCATTCACCAGCCTGATGACTTTAGGCAAAATATCTGCCATTTCTTAGGCCCAGTTTTCTCAGCTGTAAAATGAGAATAACAGTACCTGACATGTAGGAGTGGGGTTTAACATGGTACCAGAGTGAATTATATATATTCACTAAATTGTACCTATAACTATTGTAGTATTTCTATTATTGTCATTGTGTCTAGTTCAAATATCAGGTCAGGAAGATAAATGAGGGTTATTGAACAGAAGATTTGCTCAGAGGAAATATACTCTAGGAGAAGAGGTAAATAGAGACAGAAAAATCCAGTACTTTGGTATCTGATCCTTCCTTTCTTTCTTCTTTCTTTCCTTCCTTCCTTCTTTCCATCTTCCTTCTCTTTCTTTCCTTCTTCCTTTTATTTATTTTTTTGCATGGGCAGGCACCGGGAATCGAACCAGGGTCTCTAGCATGGCAGGTGAGAATTCTGCCCCTGTGCCACCGTTGCACTGCCCTCTTCCTTTTATATTAAAAAAAATTTTTTTTAAATATTTTTAGCTTTCATTGGAAGAGATTTGAGTATAAAGTTCAGTCAGATTGTATTATATTTCAAAGCATTTTCTTTTTTATTTGTATTTATGCCTTATTTTTCATAAGAACTCAGACACATTGATACTTACCAAAGGCAGTGGATCTCTGCCCAATGCACTCAACTGGCCAATTCCTCAGACACTAGGGTTTATTTCTAAGCATGAAGGAAGAGAGCAGATGGCCTATCAGCCTAAAAATTTGTCTCTCCAAACTGCAGTAACTCTGATAGTTGTGTAACATCAAAAGATGGGCAGGTTTCAGGATAATGAACACAGTGGTTTCAGATGAGGAGGTTGGAGATGATCTAATTCCTGACCATGTACAGATTGATTACATCCAGCCTTAATGTGAAGATGAGTGTGATTTTTAGTATTATAAGGAGGTATAGGATAAAGTTTAAGCTACTTTGCATATAAGATGGACCAATTTTGGTTAGATCCAGCTCCACCTAGCAAGATCGTTTTGGAATTCGGCTGGGTTAGTTCTGGGCTGCCCTTCGTTACTAACCTTTAGAGGCTGCCTTTAGTGATCAGAAGACTCTAAAGTTGACAAACAGGATAAGGGGTACAAGGGGGGTCAGTTGCAAGGTTTTTACAATCACAAGATAAAGGCTTTGAATGATTTACAATTATGTAAACATAAATGATTGTAGTTATATAATCTTTATTAGAGATCAAGGCAGCAGAAACTTCAGGTATTTCCCTCTGTCTATATGAATACACTAGAAAGTAAAAAGAAATATCTGTATAATGATTCAGTAATTTTAATCCCTTTTAATCCCTTTTAATTTAAATCCTAACTTCTCAGTTACAACATGACCTTAGATACAACTCTCCAAGCAGATTCAAGCACTGGCCTCAGGAGGAAAACAGAATGCATCTAGAAGGAAGGGGAAAAAAAGACCCTCATCTTTAGGACCAGAACTTGATTGAGAAATTAATTTTAATGAATTTAAAGTGAGAAATCTTTCAGCCAATGAGGCCTTTGCTAAGCAGATTTGGCTTTATGTAAATAGAGAATATCTAAATACTGAAGTCAGATATCCAGACTCAGTAACGCCCTTCATGTCGTAGAGCTCTTAGCCACCCAGACTCGAGGGGCTCCTGAGCCTCTGACTCTGGACCCAAGAGCAGTTCTTTTGTACACCAGCCCCTCCTCATTTTATAGACTTATTAAAAAGTGCTTAAAGAACCCCACTGGGACAAGTTGAGAATCCTCTCATCAATTGAAACAGAATATTCATCCTTGTCTAAGAAGACTGTGGTGGTTCCGCAATGTGTCAACCTTCATTAAGCGCAACTACATTTCCCAGAGTTTCCTTCCATGTAGGTCTCTGGACAGGGAGAACCGCAGTGTTATTTATCTGCTGGATTCCTTGGTGTAAGGCGGCAGCTGGCCTTCAGCTGCTCCATCTTCCCCTGCATCCTTCTTCTGTTTCCCTAACTCCTGGGCCAGATGTGTGTGTTTAGCTCTATAATAAAGTGCCCTGGCAACTGCTAGACACGTACACAATCAAAGCGAGAGACACAGAAAATTTCAGTCATTCCTTGTGGGTACCTGTGAATTCCAGATTGCTCTTACTCTCTCCCACTTTATACCCATCTTTCCTTCCTGCTTGCCTGCTCTGTGAACTTCAAACCCCAGCATCAGATCTAAAGACAACAAACAGCCTTATAGAGACTTGCTTAACCAGCTTCCACAATCGTGCAAGGTTTTATCTATATAACAAATCCATATATACATATACACACATATTAATATATACATAACCCCACACACATGCGCGCGCGCACACACACACACACACACACACACACACACACATATATATCCCAGTGGTTCTGCTTTTCTGATCAAACACTGATTAAAATAGTAACTAAGAAAGGCTTTTCATACCAGCCCCTACATGGGGCTCAAAGATAATTGTGAGGAATGTAATTGTGGGGGAGTAAAGTTATGTATAGGAGTTTAGCCCAAGAAACAGCCAGTATGGGGCATCAGGTACAGTTTCCATCTCGAATATAGTAGGTGAAGCTTTTTTGGAAAACAAGAAAATACTTAAAAATAGATGTTTATTTAGACCACAAAATCAGCTTCTGGGTGTATAATGAGTCAAACTGTCCATAAACTGCTCCCTTCTGCCAATCCAATCACGTAATATATTAAAATGGACAACTCAAAAGCATAAATTAGAAAAAGAACAGACTGAATATAAGAAAGCTATAGCAATAGAATACCCTGGAGGAACAAGTCCCTTCAAAACCATGGCAGAGCTGTGTTGCTTCTTCTCCTCACTTGCTGTGACAATAGATCCCCAGACTCCTTTCCCAGATGGCAAGAAGAGGAGAAAGCCTCTCACTTTTGCTGTTCCACCAGGATCTTGCTGCCAATAATAATAATAATAATAATAATAATAAGGTTACAGGGTTTCTTTTTTCCCCCACCAATATTATTTTGTGTAGTGGCTGGGAGTTATGTACTCCAGAAAAACACATTCTTAGGCTTAACCCATTCCTGTGGTTGTGAACCCATGGTAAATAGGACCATTTGAGGAGTTACTTCAGTTAAGGTGTGTGCCTGGAATGTGTGCCATGTTTTTTATTTTCCCTCATTATAGGCTCAACCCAGCACTTTGTGTATACTCTATACAACAGGCAAAGTTCAGTGTCCGTAAGAGTTTGACAGCTGTCACAATTTATAGCTGTGGTAGTTTGTCTAGGGGAGTGTCAAATTTGAAGTCCATGGAAATAGATTTGGGGCTTGAGGATAGATTAGTCTTTAGGACTGTCTGAATGTAACATCAGCAAAACCAGCAAAAGCTCCAATTTCTTTTCAGCTGAAGCTTGTGAGGCCATGTTAATAGCCACTGCTGCCACAGATCCTGGGCTCCTTCCGGGAACTGAGTCCAGTCCCATGGCTGCAGGGGCCATATGCATGGCTGCCATCTGTACTTGCTTAGAAAGACAAAGCTTTTAACAGAACCAGGACGTGAAGTCCCCAGTTGTAGTCAAATGCACATTGGTTTCTAAAGCTTTCAAAATCAGCTTAAAACAGAGGTGCGAGGGTAGCTCAGCGATAGAATTCTTGCCTGCCGTGCGGGAGACCTGGGTTCGATTTCCAGCCTATGCCTTCCCCCCCCCAAAAAAAAATAAATAAAAATTCAACAAATGGTGCTGCAATAACAGGATAATCACATGGGAAAAGAATGAAATGTGACCCCCACCATACAGCATACAACATCAACAAAAAATAATCAGTTTAAAACATTGACCAATTTCTTTCTTAGAAATTAGCAATACAGCACATATTTCTTTAAGTGTCCTAGGTACCCCTTCTTGTCTACAGGCAGTATAAAGACAAGTGGAAGCTATGGCATCATTAGTTCTTCCCTTCAGGCTCTTCTGTTCATACACCTGCTTGAATAAATTATTTGTTCAGTCAACTATATTTCAAGAGATGTTGATTCTGTCTGCTTTGGTAATAATTTCCTTGAATGCATTCATTATCACCCGCTCAGAACTACTCACAGTTCTCTGATTTGGGTACTTAGAATTACTGAATTCATCAAAACTGCAGCTCCTGTACCACACTACATAATTCGAAACAACATAGAAAACAAAAAACTTGCCAATCATGTTAGAGAAACCTCCATCACTTAGAAGTGAATTCTGAGCATCTCCAACTCAAAATGGATCTTTTGCTGCTTTATCTTTGCTGAAAGTTCTTCATTTGGATCCCACATCAATCACCCAGTCACCTACAACCATATCACATTCAGGACAGATCATATCACCAGCTCTGTAGTCCTCCAATAAAATCGCATCAGCATGATTTGGACATGTAACTCTTGGAAGAGCATCCAAATGGCTGGTAGATGCCATCTCCACAGGCACTGCAGCTCCAGTAACAATGGCCACCTCACAGAGAACAAGAAGAGATTGTCCAGGATGGGCTTAATCCTATTTCTGGGGCCTTATAGAGAAGGCTACAGAGAGAGAAGCCACAGGAGAAACCAGACACTGGAAGTCAACAGAACCCAGAGGAGAAAGGAGAAGCCACATCCATGTGCGTTGTCATGTGACTGAAAAGCCAAGCACCAAGGATCCAGCAAACAGCTTCAGAAGGCCACAGGTTTTGGGGAGAAAATACCTCGACAATGCCTTGATTTTGGACTTTCTCCTAGCCATATCCGTGAGCCAATAAATTCCTGTTGTTATTTGTTTTAGCCCTGGGAAACTAAAACATTGTGAATTATATCATGTACATAATTGCATTTAAAATGTATTTATAGAATTTAAGGAAAAGTCATAAAGTGAATATCCAGAAACAGCAAAATTAGTGCCTTAAAATCCTGTGGCCTTAGAGAGTCTAATGATAGTGACTAAATGTACAAATTTTTAAATGTTTTTGCATGAGGAAGAACAAAGGAATGTCAATACTGCAGGGTATTGAAAATAGATTGTAATTCATATTTTAAAACTTCAGCTTATGTGTGAGACTAGCTCAAAAAAATGTTTATTTGATGCAAAACTTATATTTGACTAGTGCATTTCCTAATATAACTTATGTGGACAGTTTAATTAAACACCATAAGTACATGGAAACTTGAGTAGGGCATGAGATCTTGTAAGTTTGTCCAGAGTGATGTCTTGATAAATCCCAAAGTGATTTGAACAGTGAATAAAAAAGTACTTGCAGAGTCCCCTTGGGGGAATGGTGAGAAAGGGGGAAAATTAAATTTTCCCATGTGGAGAATTCCTGATATTTTCACAAACAATGGGGACAACCAAAGCAATGGGCCGAGCCCTCTATCTTAGGTTAGTTCATATGAAACTTATCTCTGCAAAGGACAGGCTAAGCCTACTTAAGATAGGCCTAAGAGTCACCCCCAGAGAACCTCTTTTGTTGCTCAGATGTGGACTCTCTCTCTCTCAGCCAACGCAACAAGCAAACTCACTGCCCTCCCCATCTCTACGTGGGACTTGACTCCTGGGGGTATAAACCTTCCTGGCAACATGGGACAGAAATCTTAGAATGAGCTGGGACTCAGCATCGAGGGATTGAGAAACCTTTCTTGACCAAAAGGGGAAGAGAGAAATGAGACTAAATAAAGTATCAATGGCTGAGAGATTTCAAACAGAATGGAGAGGTTATCCTGGAGGTTATTCTTGTGCATTATATAGATATCACCTTTTTAAGTTAAGGTATAATGGAGAGGCTGGAGGGACGTGCCTGAAAATGTAGAGCTGTGTTCCAGTAGCCATGTTTCTTGAAAATGATTGTATAATGATCTAGCTTTCACAATGTGACTGTGTGATTGTGAAAACCTTGTGTCTGATACTCCTTTTATCTACCTTATCGACAGATGAGTAAAACATATGGATTAAAAATAAATAATAGGGAGAACAAATGTTAAAATAAGTTTAGTAGATTGAAATGCTAGAGATCAATGAAAGGGCGGGGTAAGGGGTATGGTATGTATGAATTTTTTCCTTTTTTCTTTTTCTTTCTTTTTCTGAATTAATGCAAATGTTCTAAGACATGATCATGATGATGAATATACAACTATGTGATGACATTGTGAGTTATTGATTATATATCAAGAACAGAATGATCATATGGTAAGAATGTTCGTGTTTGTATGTTGTTATCATTAATTTTTTAAAATCCTGTGGCTTATAATTATAAAAGTGTGCTCTCATCAATTTCAACAAATATTCCATACCAATGCAAGGTGTTGGTTGCAGGGTGGTATATGGGAATTCTGTATTCTATGCATCATGTTTGTTCTGTAAGCCCACAACTTCTCTAATTAAAATATATATATATATAGTGGCTCCTTCTTCTCAATTTCATCTTCCACAGAGGAAACTACTCTCCTGACTTTTGTGATATAATTAACTTGGCAAGTTTAAAATACTTGTACATGAATCCTTATATGATATGTTGTTTAATTTTGCATGCTTTAGGACAATATAAAAATGGAATTATACTTGGATGGCTGCCATGGTTCAGCAGGCAGAGCTCCGACCTGCCGTGCTGGAGGTCTGGAGTTCGATCCCTGGGGCCTCCTGCCCATATGCAAATTTAAAGAAAAAAAAAAAAGAAATAAAAATGGAATTATACTTTACATTTTTACAAGAATGTATTTTTGCTTCCTTTGGTCTATGTTATGTTTCCCAGATTCGTCTATGTTGATGCATATAGCTATAGTTCATGCATTTGTCATAGTTGCATAACATTTCACTGTATAATACACCACAATTTATCCATTCTATTATTGATGACCTTTTAGAAGATTTCTACTTTGGGATTATAACAATGTTGTTTTGAACTTTCTTTTTTTTTATGCAATCATTCCTCTAGGAAATATAGGAGTAGGTTCTTTAGGCTATACAATATGTTTATGTTCAAATATGTTACAAACTGCTAAAAATTTTCCGAAGTGATTTTATTAATTTGCATTCCCTCCAATAGTGGACAAGGTATCCCTTTGCTCCATATGTTTTCCCACATCTGAAACTGTCAAACCTCTTAATTTTGCCAGTCCAGTGAAAGTAAAATGATATATTGTTGTGGTTTTAATTTGCATTTCCCTGATTCTTAATGAAATTGAATATTTTTTTCATGTGGTCATATTTTTTTCTTTTCTGATTCTTCTTTTGTAAATTGAACATTCACATTTTTTACTCATTTCTCTATTAGTTTCCATTTTTTTCTTTTTGCTTCATAGGCATTTTTAATCTATTCCATATACCAATTATTTTTGGTTATATGTGCAACAAATATCTTCTCTCGGTTTGTGAATATCTTTTCACTCTGTCAGTGGTATCTTTGATTTTAAAAAATCGTAATTTCAATGTTGTCAAATTTATTTACATTTCAGTTGTGGTTTGTATTTTTTCCTTAAGAAATTATTCTCTTTCCTGGAGTCATAAAGTTATATTCTTATATTGTCTTCTGAATTATTATGGTTTTGTTTTTCATATTTAGGACTTCAACCCACTTGGATTGAATTTTGGTTTTCTTTTTTGTATGAGTTTGGTCTTTTTCCATGTGGATGAAAAGTTTTTCCCATGCCATGTTTTTGAAATGTCAGGCCTTTCCCCAATTATCTACAATGCCAGTACCATCGTCTGTCATGTACATGTATGTGAGGATTTCTATAAAATTAAAGTGGCCTAAGTATTGTCTTACATATTGTCTTACACTCCCTACCTCCTTCTTCTTTAAGAGAGTATTTTCTATTACTGGGTTTTTGCACTGTCACTTATGTTTTAGAATCATCCATACTCATAAAAAAAAATGCTTCTGCAGTTTCAGTTGGGATTACATTGACTCTATAAATTAATTTGGAGAGAAATAATAATAATGTTGAGTCTTCCAATCCATGACTTATATGTATTTTTCCATTTGAGAGTATCTTTCTCAATGTCTTTAACTTAACGATTTAAATGTTTTTCATAAAGACCTTATAAATATTTAGATTCATTTCTGAACTCTTTATCTTTTGTTGCTATACATACTGAATGATGATGTTAACAAGACCTATCTTGTTTCTGATTTCAAAGAGAACGCTTTTAATATGTCAATCAAGTGTAAAATATTATGTTTTGTGCATGTGTGTGTGTAAATAGTCTATTATCAGGTCAAGAATGTTCTTTCTATTCCATTTTTCTAAGAGTTTTTAATCACAATTTTTTTTGACTACTGTGATACTCAAAGGATATTCTTTCTTTAATCTATTAATGGAATCTATTAATGGAATTAACAGAGGCAGGTTAGATAGGGGAATAGGGAGGGGAAAGTGACCCTAATACCCATAACAAAAAGTTCCTTTTGGCATGCAAACACCCAGCCACCAATCACCTAGGTCAGCACCTGAAAAGAACCAGTGGAAAGTACAGCTCATCAATCCCTTATTAGCATAGCCAGAATGGGAAGGGCCCCTCCAAGTCTGTATACTGCAAAGATCCTGACCTCAGACTGCTTCTCCTCTTTGGAGGATGTCCACACTCATCTTCCTTCCAGCGTGTACTTTTACTATGCATTAAAGTTTTGAGTTGTACACATTGGCCAGTCTTTGGATTCTTTGGCTGTACACACTAACTAGTCCTCAAGTTCTTTCCTGGGGCTGAGTCAAGAACCTTCACGACATCAGCCCTGCATCCAGCAGATAATTTCTGGAGCTCTGCAACATCCAACCTAGAACTTCCAGGGTTTTCCAGAATCGAGCTTATTAAACTATTGGGCTGTACACTCTGACTAGTCCTTGAATTCTTTCTTGTGACTGAGTCAAGAACCCTCATGGTGTCAGCCCTTGGTTGATATCCCAGTTTCTCTGAGAAGTCTCCGGGCTGTCCAGCATCATAATGAATAACATTGGTTGATTTTCTACTGTGAAGCCACCATTGCATTTCTTGGATACATAAAATTTGGTCATCATCTATTATTATTTTTATACATTATTGGATTTTGTTTGTTAATATTTTCTTTAGAATGGTTGCGTTTTTGTTACCCTGGGTCTTCCCTTTGTTCTTCCTGCACCTATCAATCAGGTTTTAGGATCAAGGACACAAAAGCCTATAAAATGAATTGGGAAGTATTCCTCCATTTTCATATATCTAGACTGTTTGTATAATATTGAAATTATTTGTTCCATGAATGTTTAGGAAAATTCCCCTACAAAATTATCTGGGCCTGGAATTATCAAGAAGAGTTTTGACTATTGATTCAATTTCTTTGATGATTATAGAAGTTGTTTAGAATTTTCAATTTCTTCTTGAATTCATTTTACTAAGTTTAGTTTTTTAAAATAACTTGTTTGTTTTGTCTAAAGTTTCAAATCTGTCAGTACTAATTTATTCACATTATCCTCATATTCATTGTAGATTCTCCAGATTCTGTGATTATGTCTTCTTTTTTATTGCTAACATTTTAAAATTGTTAAAGAATGAAATGTGGCCCCCACTATACAGCATACATCCCCTTTTATGTTGTTATTATTAAATTGTTGCCCAAGAAGTTTGCCAGTCTTTCCAAAGAATGAATTTTTTTTTTGAATGCTGTGTGGTGGGAGGTCACATTTCATTCTTTTTCCATGTGAGTATCCTGTTATTACAGCACTATTTGTTGAAATTTGAAGGGGGGGAGAGGTGGGAGAGTGCATGGGCCAGAAAAAAGAATGATTTTTTGCCTTTATTGATCCTATCTATTCTAAATAAAGATTCTATCTATTCCTTATCTTTACTACCTTTTCCCTTCTACTCTCTTTGTATTTTTTTTTTTTTTTTGCATGGGCAGACACAGGGAATTGAACCCAGGTATCCAGCATGGCAGGTGAGAATTCTGCTTGCTGAGCCCCCATGGCCCACCCTCTTTGGATTTATTTTGAGGTTCTTTTTCTAACTACCTAAAACAGATACTAACTCATTAACTTTTAGACTTTTTTCATTTCTAATATAACCAGTTAGGGCTATCAATATCCCTCTAAATATTGCTTTTACGAACATTTCACATATTTCCATGTATGCCATTTATTACCATTAAGTTTCATTTATTTCTAAATAAGTGAAATTCTTCTATTTGTATTTTTGGTATTCATTTCAAGCATCATTATACTAAACTTTGTTGAGAACTTTCTTATATTCATGGAAAGAGTGCATAGTATGTATTTGGGTGCAGTGTTTTATATATGTTTATTAGGACAAACTTATTCATCATGTAGGCTAAAATTGTGTATCTTTACTGATTTGATTTTTGCCTTCTTGATCTATCAATTATGGAAAGAGTTGTGTTAAACATCTCCCACTATAATAGACAATTTGCCTTTTTATTCTACTTGCAATTCTGTCATTTATTCCTTTATACATATTTTAAGGCTATATTATTAGACACATTCCAATTTAAAATTGGCATATCTCCTTGGTGAATGGAATGTTTTTTTAAATGAAGCAATATTTTTGATGAAGCAATCTTCTTTATGTCTTGTATTATTTTTTTACCTGAAAAATATGTGGTTGAGCTGAATTGTGGGATGATGGTGGAATCAATCTCTCCACCAAAACAACTATTGAACTGGCAGGAACTGCCTGAATCTAATGGAACACTGTGACGCATCCAGGGAGGAGCGGGAGGAAGTGACTGATAAATTGCAATAGATATCAGTGTTTCACTTTCCTTGTCATGGCTTCCTTCCCCCTCCCCCCTTCCCCCAGCCTCATGGGCAGCCAGTAGTGTGGACTGGAGCTCAGGCTCCTGGGGCAACTTGCTGGTACAGAGTCAAATACTTGGTCCTCCAAACTCTGGGGTGGGGTGGGGGGTCGAATAGCAGCTCTTTGCCTTTTACCAGCTACTTAAGATCACTGGGGGGGCTGACTCTGAGGGCAGCCATTGTACTAATCCCCCTCAGGCAAAGGCAGCAGAAGAAAATTAAATACAGTAAACTGCCTCAAAACTATGAAAGAGTTAAAAGGGCTGCATCAACCAGGCAGGTGGTGAATCAACATAGCTTCAAAGCCATAGAAGGAGCTCCTGGCACCCTTACTGGTGCCTCTCCCACCCCCTCCACGAGGCAAGGTGGACCCAGCTTGCACTCCCACTGTGGGGCCCTGGCCCTGTTTAAGAGGGGGCAGAGTGGCTCCTGTGTGCATACTGGGGTGCATGCATGTCAATGCCAGTCTATCAGGTGAAGGTCTGAGAGACTGACTCAGAGAACTTACACTGGATGCACCCTCCCACAGTCTGTCCTGAGGGCAGAGAAGCAGTTTGCAGATAGCTGGAACAGTGTAAGAAACAGTTAAGATGAAACAACCTGGGACAAAGGAATACCAGCATTAGGTCACTCCAGAAAGCACAAAGGGGGGGGAGAAGATCTATTTCAAAGGTACTAGAGAAGGCATTCACTGAAACTCCTGTAAACTGCAAGCAGAGAATTCGTAAAGACCCTAGCAAGTGCAAGCCCAGGAAAAGAAGGAAGCTGTGCAACTCCAGCTCCATACAGGTTCAGATAAGACAGAGAGGACCCTGCACCTTACATTTGCCTCAGGTTGATCTTTTTTTTTTTTTTTTTTAACTATTTTATTGTATACTATAACATATATACAAAGCAAAGAAACAAGAAAAGCTATAGTTTTCAAAGCACTCTTCAACACGTAGTTACAGGACAGATCCCAGAGTTTGTCGTGGGCTACCATATGATCCTCTCAGATTTTTCCTTCTAGCTGCTCCAGAATATAGGAGGCTAGAAGGCTTAAAGTTTTTTTTAGTACCATAATTGACTTTTTTCCTTCTTTTTTTTGTGAAAAATAAGATATATACAAAAAAAGCAATAAATTTCAAAACACAGCACCACAATTAGTTGTAGAACATATTTCAGAGTTTGACATGGGTTACAATTTCACAATTTTAGATTTTTACTTCTAGATGCTATAAGATACTGGAGACTAAAAGACATATCAATTTAATGATTTAGCATTCTTTTCACTTGTTAAATCCTATCTTCTCTGTATAACTCCAACATCCCTTTGATCCTTCCATGCCTCTCTTTAGTGGTGTTTGGGCTATGGCCATTCTAAACTTTTCATATTGGAAGGGTTTGTCACTAATATGGGGTAATGAGATGGAACTATCTGATGTTCTAAGAGAGGCTTGGCCTTCTGGGTTTCAGGACTTATCTGGACCAGGGACCCAACTGGAGGTTGTAGGTTTCTGGAAAGTTATTCTAGTGCATGGAACCCTTGCGGAATCTTATATATTGCCCTAGGTGTGCTTTAGGATTGGCTGGAATGGTCCTGGTTGGAGTTTGACAGGTTATGATCGGTAGCAAGGTTTAACTGAAGCTTGCATAAGAGCAACCTCCAGAGTAGCCTCTCAACTCTATTTGAACTCTCTCTGCCACTGATACTTTATTAGTTACACTTCTTTTCTCTGTTTTGGTCAGGATGGAATTGTTGATCCCATGGTGCTAGAGCTGGATTCATCCCTGGGAGTCATCTCCAACATCTCCAGGGAGACTTTCACCCCTGGATGTCATGTCCCATGTAGTGGGGAGGGCAATGATTTCACTTGCACAGTTGGGCTTAGAGAGAGAGTGAGGCCACATCTTCAGGCAGATCTTCTTAATAGAAGGGCTAAACTCTGAAGGAGACCACCAGCCAAAACAGACCCCATTTGTAAAGGCAGTGAAAGGTCCTTTTTGCCTTGGTTTGTTTTGATTAGCTCATTGAAGAAAACCTCTGTCATATTAGTAGCCACACAGAAACTTAAGGAACAGACAGCTCAGATACTAAATCCCATAGTTAACACTTAAAAATATACAGTGTGCAACAAAAGGTTACAAGACGAACAGGAAATGATGGACCAAAAAAAGTATCAAGATAAAAATTCAGAAATGAAGAGGACCAGACTTTGGACTTGCTGGACAGATACTTTAAAAACACAATCTTCCATATCTCCAGGAGATAAAGGTAAACAAAGAGAAAGAGCTAAAAGATATGAGGAAAACCATAAGCAGTATGGGAATGTCTTCATAGAAATACAAGAATTGAAGGACATAAAAATTGAAGTGGAAAAAAATTCTGTAGACAGTTTCAACAGTAGGTTGGAGGTAGCAGAAGAATGATTCAGATATTTTGAAGACAAGACAACTGAAATGAATCAGGATGAGGAGCAGAAAGAAAAAAGAATGAACAGAGCCTAAGACACCTATGGGACACCATCAAGCATATCAACATAGACATTATAGGAGTCTCAGAAGGAGAAGAAAAGAAAGGAACAGAAGGGATATTCAAAGAAATAATGGCAGAACACCTCCCAAATTTAATGAAAGACATAAATATTCACATTCAAGAAGCCCAGCACACACCAAACAGGATAAACTAAAAAAGAACCACTCCAAGTTATCCAATGCAAGGACAAGGAGAGAGTTATAAAAGCTGCAAGAGAAAAGCAACGTGTTGCATACAAGGGAATTCCAATAAAACTAAGTGTCACTTTCTCATCAGAAACCATGGAGTCAAGAAGAAGGCAATATTTTAAACTGGTAGAAAATATTTCAAATTTGAAGGATAACAAGTTCCAACTAAGAATTTCATATATGACAAGACTTTCTTTCAAAAATGAGGAGATTAAGACACTACCAATTAAACAAAAGCTGAGGAAGTTCATCACCACTAGACCTGCCCTACAAGCACTCAAGGGAGTTCTTCAGACTGAAAGGAAATAACACTAGACCGTAGTTCAAAGTGGAATAAATTTAAAAAGACCTCTGGTAAAGGTAACCATATGGGTAATTTTAAATAAACATACTATTGTATTATATTTTTTGTTATGTAATTCCACTTCTTTTTAAAGGTGCTAAAATGCAAATGCATAAAAAGTAATGAAAAATTTATAGTTTTAACATGCAATATGCAAAGATACAATTTGTAACAAGTACAAAAAGAGGTAGGGGATGAAAGGGTACAGGAACAGGTATGTGTATTAGACTGAAGATATGATTGTTATTGATTTAGGATGTTAAATTTTAACCCACTATTAACTACAAAGAAAATAAATGAAAAACACATTCAGAAAGAAATGAGAAGGGCTCAATATGATACAATATGTAAAAATATATGGTAGTAAGCATTAATAGTAGATCTGAGGGTCAAAGTATCTAAGACTTGTAAAGACAAAAAAGCAAAATGGTGGAGGAAAGTAACATTTTATCAATTGTCATTGTAAATGTAAATGGACTAAACTCTTCAGTACAAAGACAGAGATTGGCAGATTGGATAAAAAAGCATGACTCAACTATATGCTGTTTACAAAAGACTCAATGATGCAGCTTTTCAATGTGACTGTATGACTGTGAAAACCTTATGTCTGATGTTCCTTTCATCCAGGATATGGACACATGAGTAAACAATAAGGATAAAAAAATAAATAATAGGTGGGGATAAAGGGTAAAAAAATTGAATAGGTTCAAATACTGGTGGTCAATGAGAGGAAGGGTAAAGGGTGTGGGATGTATGAGTTTTTTCTTTTTTCTTTTTATTTCTGTTTCTGGAGTGATACAAATGCTTTAAAAATGATCATTGTGATGAATACACAACTATGAAATGATATTGTGAGCCAATGATTGTATACCATGTACAAATTGTATGTGTGTGAGGATTTCTCAAAAAGAATATATTTTTAAAATTTCTGTCCCTAAAGTCATCTACAGGCATACCTCAGAGATATAGTGAGTTCAGTGCCAGACCACTGCAATAAGGCAAATATCAAAATAAAATGTCACATGCATATTTTCATTTCCCAGTACATATAAAAATTATGCTTGTAATGTATCGTGGTCTATTAAGTATGCAATGGCATTATTTCTTTAAAAGCAATGTATATACCCTTAATTAAAATGTGACAGAGACATGAGGCAAGAACATACTGTTGGGAAAATGGGCTCCAATCAACTGCTGGGCCTCCTTTTTGGAGGTAGAGGCATACCTCATTTTATTGTGCTTCAATTTATTGTACTTTGCAGATATTGTGTTTTTACATATTGAAAGTTTGTGGCAACCCTACATTGAACAAATCTAGATTTAGGCTATTTGCATACTGGCATGAGCTTATTGCTCATCTTGGTATCTTCCTGGTACCCCTATATCAGGTGACATGAAAAGTAGGTACTTTTCACTGGGGAATGGAGGAGGCCCTGCAAGAGGTAAAAGTGCTCTGCTTTTTTCCAGGCTCTGCTTCCAATACCTTTAGAGCCTGTATTTCCATTCAAGCTGCAGTTTCTGCCACATGGATGCATGCCGACTGGTCTCTCAGGCAGGAGGGAGCAACAGGAATTTGCAGACCCTGATATTTTTGGACCAAGAAGTTCCCAGATGCAGCGCAGCACTCCTTCCTCTTTGAGAGGCAACTTCCAGTACGCCTTTGGGTCTTGGATCATGGAGAGCTGCCAGATCCTCTTGAGGCCAGAAATCCACATCATGTCCTGCATTCTGAGTGATCAAATGGAGGTGGTATATTCTGGATCATGCTTGCCCAGGCCCCCAGGGAGTGACACGCTTGCATGAGGTGGTGGCAGAGTCTCCTCAACAGTGGTACTCTTGCAATAGCAGATGATGGCCCTTCCCTCCCTGCTTTGGCATCTTGGAGACCCCAACTCAAGGATGCCCCATCAGATGCTCAGTGCTGGCTCACTATTGGGTCAGTCAAGCTGAAGGAGTCTGGTATCCATTGGGTAGTAGCTGCTGTTTTCCTTGCCTCAGGCAGACTATATATTACCTCTGCTAAAGGAAAAGGTACCCAATGGGCCAAATTGCAAGTGGCCCTCTTAGCCCTGGAACATACAGATCCAAGATTCTCCACAATTCTGTTTCCTGAATCATAGGCCATCAAATATGGCTTAGCAGACTGGTCAGGTTCATGGGTCCCTTCCTCTGCTCTTTAGGATCCTTTGTGCTATCTAAGTAATAAAGCAGTCATTTGAGAAAAGTCTTTGTTGTGCCTGATCCTGTGTTCCCATGACACACCATGTCTTCTCTCACATTCCATAGTGGGGAAAACTTTGATTTGTCCAGTACTCACATTCCCAGCTAGGGTAAAACAAGGCAAAATTTTGCCTTCTTGTTTCAGCTCCTGTACTGTGAACATGTCCTTTTCCCGGTACAGTTAGTGCCTTGTTTTTTGCATTTCTTTGTGGTTTTTGTTAGTGGATTCACTATTTAAAATGAAGCATAAGAAAGGCCTATGACCTGGAGCCAAGATGGCGGCTTAGGGAGGTGTGGGATTTAGTTCGTCCTCCAGAACAGCTACTAAATAACCAGAAACAGTACAGAATAGCTCTTGGGGCCACGTCAGTGACCGGACACACAGCGTACTCCAGTCTGGACCAGCTGGACCAGAACCGTGAGTTCCCCAAGTCACGGTGGCCGGTACCCCTCCCCCACAGGCTGGTTCCCAGAGTGGAAAAAGAAAGAGACTTTCCCAGCAGCAAGTGGCTAAGCAAACAAGTTCAAATCTGTGGAATTAATTAAAATGAAGCATGAGTTATAGTGCTGTTAGCCATGAGTTCAATGTTAATGAATCAACAATATATTCTAAAGAAGGCATCCTTAAACAGAAACCACATAAAGCAAGATTGTGGATTGATTAGTTAACAAAAATATTGTAACCAGAGGCTTACAGGAGCCTGACTATATTTCTCCTAGCACCAGTGATTCAATATTCACTAATTCAGGGTTTGTGGAGAATTTATAGATCATAAACTACCAGGAATAATGAGAATTTACAATATATATGCAGTTATTTTCTCTCAGCACATTTGAAAATATTTTGTTGTCCTCTGATTTTTCCTGTTCCTGTTGAGAACTATTGATGTAACTGCTGCTCCTTTGAAGGTAGTCTCTCTTTTCTCTGACTCTTTCTAACATATTCTCTTTATCATTGTTATTCTGTAGTCCCATTATGTTAAGTATTTGTTGGACTTCTTATACATAGATTTGTATACTTTGAGAGTTTTTGAAAATTTTCAGCTATTGCCTAAACAAATATTACTTCTGCCTATTTTTTTTCTTTCCTATGTGTAAGTTTTGATAGACTTTCTCACTCTGTATTTCTTAACTTTGCTTTCACATCTCCCATCTCTTATCTTTTTGTGAGGCATTTTGTATGTTCTTTAAGATCTATTGACCTACTCATCAATGATCTCTTCAGTATCTAATGTGGTGATTTCAATTATTATACATCTTTCTAAGCATTCTACTTCATTCTTTTTTCAAATCTATTTGGCTGTTTATATATTGCAATCTTGTCTATTTTTAACAATGAAAATATAGTTAATTAAAATCTTTGCCTGATAATTCCATTGTCTGAGATCTTTGCCAGTCAGTTTCTATTTTTGTTGTTCCCTCTTATTTTTCCCTCATGGTACCTTGCTTCCTTGACTCTTTATTATACACACACACACACACACACACACACATATGCATTTTTTTCCTTGAACTGCTCATTGTCCTTGGAAATTGATTTGAGTACATTCTTTGAGGTCTGGAATTAAGGTAGATTCTTCCACAGAGGATTTGCATTTACTCCTGTCAGGTGCCTGGGAGGCTAGAAGTCTAACGACTCTTAAAGCTAAATTTTCACCTCGAAGTTTTGTGGTTGTTTTACCAAAGTAGTGTGACTCTCTGGTGCAAATGTCTGTAAAGTTTAGCTCTGGTTACAAGTTCACAAAGGTGGAGTTTCCACCAAGTTTTGCACCAAGGAACTAGGAAATTTTCCATGCAGTACTGGTGGGGAGAGGTGGATAATATATCTAGGACAATCTTAAACTGGGTGTGGTTCTCTCATATACTGGCTTTATGGGGAGAGGTCTCCTATTATATTCCACCTTGAATGTACTATTCTTTGTTACCATTTTCTGGTGCTCCTTGAAGCAATGAAAATTGGAGCTGAAGCTCATCAAGTTTGGCATATACCCTCAGAGTGAAAGTTGTCTCACTGCTAAGTGAGGTCCCCACCCTCGGCTAGATTTTGGCCTGTATATTTCTTGTTGCCAGCTTAACAGTGCTTTTAAGAAGTAGTTTTTCCCTCCCCAAACGTTTTATATATTTTCAGCAGGAAGGATGATTGGAGTAATTATATTGCCATTTTGCTAGAAAGAGAACTCTGCAGGCTTATTTTTGAGAAACATAAAGAGAAGAAAAATGTTGTTTAATAAAAATGCACAGGTTGGTAAATAAAGCCTTGCCATTAATCTTGAAAACCAGGCATTTCAATCATATTATGTGTCTGGAGAACAAAGTAACTTTTCCTTTCTTGCCAGATGGTATGAAGTATTACAAGTCACCTGTGTGACATTTCAAGGAAGAGAATAAAGACTTGTGAAGAAGAAAATGGATTACAGAATTAAAGTGAGCAATGTAAAACAGCCCTGTAAAATTTCCAAACAAAGGAGAATAAACCTATGCCAGTGTAGAAGAACTCTAGGAGTATCAACCAATAATCCTGAAAAAATAACACAAATGCTTCAAGACTCTTAAATCAGCATTACAAAAAATCAGTTAGTTCCTTGCTAACTTTCCCCTAATATAGGCACAGAAAGTAAACTAAATTAAACAGGAATTCTTTTGTATTTCGCCAAGCTATAAAAATGATTTTGTCCAGATGAAAGAGGTCGGCATGAAACCAAGTTCTATTTTTTTTTTTTTTTGCATGGATAGGCACCGTGAATGGAACTGGGTCTCGGGCATGACAGGTGAGAACTCTGCCTGCTGAGCCACCATGGCCTTCCCAAGAGCCAAGTTCTATTTTAACTTACCAAAAAAATTGAGGTTTCGTTTCAAAGGAACTGTGTGTCAAGTTCCCCGCAGACCCAATGGTGGACCTTCAAGTGCAGTTGGACATTGAGCTTTCTTCCTTCTAGGAAGGCAGAGAAATAGATTGCAGGTGCTGCTCTACTGGCCTGGGATGCTAGAAACCAACAAAACTTTTTCCACAGGCCAGACGTATAAGCCCAGGCTCAATGGCCATATTAGCAAAACTATTAACTGAATTAGATGATCTGTAAGGATACTCCCATCACACTAACAACAACACAACAACAACACAAACAGTAGCGTCTTTGTTCTCCTGGATCACAGCTCTCAGCTATAGTCAGCTCTTTGACTCTTCCTTCTGACGTGCCTTTCCTAATAGGAGGGAGGTGATTCTGCTTCTTCTCCCTCTGCCAATACTCTCTGCACACACCCTAACTGCTCCCGCATCCTTGCCAGGCTTTAGGCTCTGGTCTCAGCCTGCCTGCCACAGTAGCAGCTCAGGTGAAATTCAAATGCTAGGATGTTCCTGCAGAAGGACTTTTATGGGGAAGTGAATGCAGAGGGGAGAGGATTTTCACAATGTGGTGTGGTTATAGCAGAGCACTGAGAACGGGTTCACCCTTGACGCTGAACTGGAAGCAGAGGGGTAAGAAAGAGTGGATCTGCAAATTCTAAAGTTATATTCTCCTACCCGGAAATTAGCCGCAGCTTTTATTTAATGGTTCCTGAGCATTGTTATCTTCTGACTCCTGTGCCCCAAATCATTTACAACTGCCCTCTGCTTGCACAGTAAAGCCAAAATACCTTAGCCTGGCCACTAGTGTCCCCCAGGACCTATCACCAGTTAATAACTTCACAAAATAAACTGCCTGCTCCAGTGTCACAAAAATGCCTAGATCTACACCCCACCTTCAGCTTCTCACTTTGTACAAGCGTTCCCACTAAATTCTGTGAATTACAGTGGGACTTTGCCCTTGAGTTGTCTCCCATTTGAGTAGGAAGAAAATTAAATCTTACAGGACAGAGGCAGGTAGCTGTCTCATCTATTCAGGCTTTTAGATTTAGTTCAGTACATCTCAATCTTGCTTCTATAAACCATCCTCATTCAAGACTGTACTACCCACCCCCTGACTCCTACTGTGATTTCCTATTCCTAATCTCTCCACCTGATTCTGATACATTGTGAGGTATAAAATACCTACAGGAGAAGGCCCTAACTCTGATGGATTTATCTGTTTCTGAGCCCCGAACTGACACCAACCATGTACATATATAAAGAGAGAGAATATATTGTATTCATTGATTCAAAGTGCATCAGTTATCTATGGCTGTGTAACAAATTCTCCCAAGATTTAGCAGCTTAAAGCAATAAATATGTAAGTAATTATTATCTCCCACAGGTTCTAAAAATCAGTAATCCAGGAGTAGATTAGCTGGGTGTTTCAGTTTGCTAAAGCTGCTGGAATGCAATATACCAGAAATAGATGGTGGGGATTTATTAGGTCACAAATTTACAATTCTAAGTATGAAAATGTCTAAATTAAAGGCATCAAGAGGAAGATAATTTCTCCAAGGAAAGATTGCAGGCATCAGGGTTTCTCAGTCACACAGGAAGGCCCATGGGGAGATGTCTGCTGGGATCTGGTTTCAATGGCTCTCTCCAAATGACTCTGGACATTTTCTCTCTCTCTTATTCTCATAAAGGACCCTAGTAAAGGGATTAAGACCCACTCTGAATGGGCTGGGTCACATTTCAATTGAACAAAAATGTCCCACCCACAGGGATGAATTAAAAGAACATGGCCTAGCCTTTTTTTTTCTAATGTATGTTAATTTTGTCATTAAAATTTATTTTAAACAATTACTGACATAATATCAATATGGCCACTGAACCTGACCGCAAACCTTTTTCCGGGAAATTCTTTCAGTTATCCTTTTTTAGCATTGCAGCAAGAAAATCAGCTGGCTCTTAAACCACAGGGATTTGTTTTAATGAGCAGTAAAAGGTATCAAGCTTTAGGCATGGTAACCTAGCAAATGGGAGACCCAAGATATTAAAATCTGACCTTCCCATCTGATGGCAGATTCCTTCCAGACCATTAACTACCGGAGAATGCAGACTAAACAGTTGAAAGGTATAAAATGGAGCAAGACAACATTAGCCTTTTAAAAGCCTGTCTTGAAGTTGTTTTCTTTAGAGTTGTGCA